>OZ012735.1:116685222-116784363 GCA_963859935.3 Lathyrus sativus
ATTTCAAGGACTTTGAATCTTACTTGTTCAGCCAAAATTGAAGGGTGTCCGAGCGAGCTCATATTGCCTCCTATCCTGGCCAAGTCTAACACTTAAAAGTTAAGGATTCCAACTTTCTCATATTCTTGTTCACTTGATGACTGTTAGTTTTATACATTCCATTGTCCTTCATCCAAACTAATCTTGTTAAGCTGGCAGCACCATCTCCTTTCTTCTCTTTACTGTAAGCAATTGGGGAATGTCAAAGTTTGATCTCTTCGAACACTTTGGTTTCTTTTGCCGTGCAGGTGCGATTGTTCGAATGTCATAGGAGAGGGCATAATCGAGAGTTATATGTACTTTATCTTGAAGTGAACCTGCTCTTGTTCTTGTCAACAATGTGGATTCGAAAAGAGGTACCGGTATAGCTTATCCTTGCGAAATCTATGAATTGGCTCATGTCTTTAAAACAAACTTATTTAAGCCTTGAATTTCCCCCGTTCTGATGGAGTTGGTGTTGTTTTGACAGCTCTGGTGACTCCAATCCACGGATGATGTTTTGCGATAATACCGGGGCACAAATGTGAAGTTCGTAAAGTCTGAGAGCTGCAAGCCTTCCTCTGTAGTGCTTGTGGATTGAGCTTGTTCTCAGAATGATTGTCGACATCTTGCGAGGTATAAATCTCAACTCTTCTAAAGCTGAAATGATCTGTTGGATATTGCCTGGAACTTTCTGAGGGCTTCTCAATGTTGCAGGTGGTTTTATGGTTTACGTTGCCGACATCCCCCCTTTCGCCGTTTGTGAATCTGTTACGTTGCTGCAGACTCTGGGCGTGTAACAGAGATGGCGTCATATTTTCCATTAGATCAACTCTGTCCTGTCTTTAAGATCTTGCCAAAAACGATTCACATACGTAGGACTTCAATGTTGCAGCTTATCTTGTTTTACCGTAATTGATCTCCTTGGTATTTCCTGAACTCTAAGTTTTGAATCCCAAACCGTGATTTTTAACATGCAGGTCAAATTGGTCTTGAATATTGCTTTTGGTACTGCAGGATTCAACGGTTACTCAAAAACAGCCATATGCCCAGGAATCGACCTGCTGGTGGCCAGATGGACATCCATACTGGACCTTTCATCTCCTACTCGCTCTTCCTCAAAAGTCTCACAAGCTCCAAGAACCTCATCAATAATATTATGGACAGTTCCCTCAGTTGCAGCAGTTATTCTCTTGAGATCTTCTCCTGTTACACGACCAACACAAAAAGAAGTTTCTATCTGCTAACTGCTGTGTAGGTAATTGAGGTGGGAGTATTTGTAACAGAGTACTTCTTCCAAAATATGTTCTGTAAATGGTTCTCGTTTAGATTTGGCAATTATGCTCCAGGTGTTTATTTGCTTCAGTACTGATTTCGTTTTGATGATTAATTGCAGCAGTTGGATAAGAATGGTGAATTTCTGTCATATGTCGGTTTTGGGACGAATATAACGTATTCTAATTTCTTGTGCTCATTGTCGCAATATTCTGCAGGTCGAAATAAAGCTGAGATGCCACCCAAAGATGTGGAGTGTTGTTGACGAGGCTTGTGTGGAATTAACATGACTTGTAGTCTTCTTGGTAACCGATAGGGAATTTGTGATGACGTGATGCTAGGAAATTGCCAAACTTGCTGTTCTATATGTTTTGACAATTTGTGAACTCATCCTTATCTAATATGGTAATAATGAACCTTGGTGTATGGCCTCTTGAATATTTGTATTTATGAATGATGATCTCAAAACCGGCTTTAGCTCTTCTCGTTTGAGGCAATCTAACAGTATCATAAATATTGGTAGCGACTTTTGTAATCTAGCAAGAAAAGGAACCGTATGTTGTTGAGATTTTGCCATAGCTTGATTTCAATACTGATAACATAACGTTCACAAACTGGTTTCTACGGGTTTAGAGATTTAAGTGACCATGAATTCACCATAAGAGGCAATCTTGAACATAAGAGCGTGACATCCAACAAAATACTCTTATACCAATATGTCTGTTGTCAAACTCCACCATCCTCCTTCGATGGTTCTTGGAGATTGGTTAGTCTTTTAGAATCTTGAATCTTTTGAATTTCGAATATTCCATAAAGCACACGTGAGATGCGCCAAAGTAAATATGACCGAATCTTGCCATCACCATCCAAATAATACCACTTGATTAGATTGTGAGCATGTACGAATGATCCTAAACCTTGAATCCGCATACTCCTGCACTGGGAGGCTACGTAAAACCTGTCAGAGATGTCTAACAAACCAAAATAATCTTGCACGCATTCGTTAGTCCTGACCAACATGTATAGGGGCAGTAAGATAAAGCGTAATAAAATGTACAAAAGTGTGGGATCTTAAGGTCAAAAATTAGGGTGCAACAGCGCCTCAAGAGCTTGTCACTCAAGAATTCAAGGAGCGCGAGGTTCCAAGAACTCAGTTCTTTCGGGAGTTGACTGAATAAGTTAAAGATAAAGAGTTGGATGTTTTGAAATCGAAAGAATGAACTAATAACAACCCAAGGGCGCACCTCGAGAGTTACTCATTCAAATACTCAAAGAATGCTAGATTCTGAGAATATCCCTCTTTCGTAAATTTTAAAAATGTTTGTGAAAGGATCGAATCGAAGGATGGCATGCGTGGCCAAAGGAAGTTGGTTTGGAAGTAGTTCGACGACGTGTCGAGGATTTGATTGAGAATGAAACCGACTTGACGACGTGTCAAGGGTTAAGATTGTGAGAATCGATATTAGTCCCTGAGGGTGCCCCTAATATCGAAACCATAAGATTGCTTCCGGTTCCAACTGCTGCAATTAGTATGTTTCTCATGTCGGGAATACAATCACACCAACAACCCCTGTGAACATTTCAATAACAACAGACTAACAGGAAAAGAAATTCAAAAAACCTCAAAATAATCTCAGCCATACCATGTAAACTTTGCAAAGCAAATTAGATTCGACAGGAAAATAAAAGTATACGTAATGTTACCGTAGCGTCGAAATTCATTGTCAATCTGAAAATAAGAGCTATGACGTAGCCGTGCCAAGCTGCTTATTGAACGGTTGGAGAGATGATGCTGATATATTATTGAAGTTGCTTCGACATTGCCGCTACATCGCCGTTGCTTGGAGTTTGCTGCGAGGTTGCTAAGGTCTGGGCAAAATGACAAGCCCGGTGATAACATCCATGAGCCGTGATGTGCACGAGTGATAACATCGTCTTGCTGCTGCTACTTGACTTTCCATTGCAGAAGTTTGAATGTGGCTGGTTCCAACTGCTAAGTCAAAGCCTCGCAAAAGCTGATAAATGGAATGCTACCATTGTGAACTATTGTTGCACCTGAAACAAATTGAAACAGGCAAAACAGAATCATATGCGAGCTCTGTTGTTGTTGTTGAATATTGTCGGTGCGAGGTCGTCAAGCCCGTGAAATTTGATGCTATCGAGCTGGATTGGACATCAACTGTCGACTTAAAACCAAACGTCTTGGATTCAAACTGCTGACGCGAGCTTGAAGGGCGAGCATGAAGACTCGTTTGTATTGTCTGTACATGATAGAATCCAACGACATCGTGGCCAGCATGCAATTGGTTCTAAATCTTGAGTTTAAACTTTTAAAAATCTGCACATAATAGACAGCAATCCAAGCAAACACAGAATACAAATTTCACAAATTCAAAATCGCCAAAACAGGGGTTGATAACCTTGTGTGCTTTTTATCAGTATCAATGTTAAAGCCAACAACAACAAACATATAAAATCAAATGCTTAGAAACACAATTGATACAGGTTGGATATAACTTCTACTAAGATCATCACAATGTTTGTGGCACAGACATGAGGAAGACCAACCGACAATGAGCAGACTCTCACTGAAATGCCAACAGACTTGCTTTGGCAGTATTTTGACGAAGCCAACCTGCAACAAGGAAAAAACAGACAATGACTCAATATTTGTTGTAGGCGCGATGTGGTGTTGATGTTGCTCAAGCCATGTCTTCCAAAGCCGTTGGTGATGGACTCGTAATTTTCTGGTAACATAGAGGCACCGCCCTAGCTTATAACATAGCTGAAACCACTATACTTCTGCTATAGTACGAACATAGAAACCATTAACAATTAGGAAAACATACATCATAATCATCAGAGAAATTTAATTGCATAAATGAAAGAATGAAGAAAATCTTGCAGAACTGAGACAAAAAATTCTCACGGCGCAACACCAATACACTATCTTCCTGGAATTGGAACAACACCGTAATTACGACGTCGATAGCCAAGAGCCCTGACGATACCGAGTTTCAATCAGAGCCTTGAGTCGAGACATTCGAGTTGGATCGTTCGTTATTCCGACTGTATCGTTACCATCATCGTCATCGCATCATCATTATGGTTGCGCTTGTTAACAAATTAGAGTAACACGGAATTCAGACCGAAGCTTCGACCTGTTTCACCCTCGTTACAGCACGTCACAGCGATGAACCATGGATGAGCTTGAACTCTGGCTGTTCTAAATCTTCAAATGAAGCAGACTTTTGCTTGCTCATACGAGATTCTCATGAAGGCTTTACCATTATTGCTGAACTGGTGATTCGAGCATGGATGAAGAATAGGAAGGGTGAAAGTTTGAACGGTGTCGTTAGGGTTATGAAGGGGCGGCGGCCATAGAGAAAGGTGGAAGAGGGAGACGAATAGGAGATTAGGGTTTGAGGGAGCTACGCCGATTTAGGGTTCGATTGGAGATGGTGAACAGTCCCTTAGGGTTTTTTACTTACAATCAATTCCCCCCCCCCCCTTTTATCTGTATCGTGTGACCATCTGACCCCCTCTTCCTTCTTCTCCAATGGGCCTAGCCCACTCCGTTTCTTCCCTTCTCTTTTTTTAATTCTGTTAATTATTTTATTTTCTTAACATTAATTAACAAAACTATAGAGAAAGCTAATATATTAACATAACTAAATAATAAGATAAATATTAATAATAACAACTAAATAAGTATTAAAAGAAATATAAAAAAAATAGATTGACATTTTTTAAAAAACGAAAAAAATAATTACTAAAAAATATTATTAGTAATATTTTTTAAAAAAAGAAAAAAAGTTTAATAATATTCACAAAAAGGTTGTTAGGCCACGTGTCACGTCTTAATTGGTCAAAAAGATAGAGTTTGGAAAACGCCCGATTTCAGGTGAACACATGTCTAAACAAAAATGCGAAAATACTTACAAAAGGGTAGGACAAATTTAGGGTATGACAGATGCCCCTATCTAATAAGCTTAAACCTAGGGAAGTGAACTGCTATAGTGTTCATTTGCCTGAGGTAGAAGTCGATTAGATATAAAGAAGACCCTGAATTTGTCCGAAAGAAAAAGAGATGCTAGGGAGTTGAAAATACTGAAAGAATGTAAACCTCTGAGTAAACTGTAAATAATAGGAAAAAAGGTCGTCATCACCAAAAGGATGATGGAGTGAAATGAACACGGCTACTACCACCAAAAGGATGGTAGAGCAAACACCATCGCACAATCTAACATCGACGAAATGCCAGACCCACCACCAAAAGGATGACGGAGCGAAACACACACCAGATATCGCACAATCTGACATCGACGAAATGCCAGACCCACCACCAAAAGGATGGCAGAGCGAAACACAACATACAATATCGCACAATCTGACATCGACGAAATGTCAGACCCACCACCAAAAGGATGATGGAGCGAAACACAAACAAAATATCGCGCAATCTGACATTGATGAAATGCCAGACCCACCACCAAAAGGATGATAGAGCGAAACACAAACAAAATATCGCGCAATCTGACATCGACGAAATGCCAGACCCACCACCAAAAGGATGATGGAGCAAAACACAACACACAATATCGCACAATCTAACATCGACGAAATGTCAGACCCACCACCAAAAGGATGATGGAGCGAAACACAAACAAAATATCGCGCAATCTGACATCAACGAAATGCCAGACCCACCACCAAAAGGATGATGGAGTGAAACACAAACAAAATATTGCGCAATCTGACATCGACGAAATGCCAGACCCACCACCAAAAGGATGATGGAGCGAAACACAACACACAATATCGCACAATCTGACATCGACGAAATGTCAGACCCACCACCAAAAGGATGGCAGAGCGAAACACAACACACAATATCGCACAATCTGACATCGACGAAATGTCAGACCCACCACCAAAAGGATGGCAGAGCGAAACACAAACAAAATATCGCACAATCTGACATTGACGAAATGCCAGACCCACCACCAAAAGGATGATGGAGCGAAACACAAACAAAATATCGCACAATCTGACATCGACGAAATGCCAGACCCACCACCAAAAGGATGGCAGAGCGAAACACAAACAAAATATCGCACAATCTGACATCGACGAAATGCCAGACCCACCACCAAAAGGATGATGGAGCGAAACACAAACAAAATATCGCGCAATCTGACATCGACGAAATGTCAGACCCACCACCAAAAGGATGGCAGAGCGAAACACAACACACAATATCGCGCAATCTGACATCGACAAAATGCTAGACCCACCACCAAAAGGATGACGGAGCGAAACTCACACGCACAGGTCGCTATCACCAAAAGGATGATAGGACAACACAGATTTGAAGTTTACCAACACCAAAAGGATGCAGGCTAGGTTGAACTGACGAAGTTCGACTATTACCAAAAGGATGATAGTAAGGCAATTGACAACGGTCACGCTTGCTGGGTATAACTCATTGGGGAACCCCTGAGAAGAAGATTGAATTGAAATGAGTCAATGGGGTACGCCCACCGTCTTGTTTGGAGATCATAGTTTTGCTGAAATGATTTCATGGTTACGCCCATGAATTCTGAAGAGGATGCCCCTGACTGGGCCGAGTTTGTCTTGATGTCATGTTTTGCTCAACAAAAGGTTGAACAACTTCATGAGGAACGTTCATGGTCTTGCTGAAGATGCCCCTGCTCGGGTTGGATCTTGCACTGAACTTCTTGGATTTGCCCAACAAAAGTTTGAACAACTTAGTGGGAATGCCCACGGTCTTGAACGGTATGCCCTTGACTAGGCTGAATGTTGATTTGCATATCTGATCAACCACGAGGTTGAAATACGTCATAGGAGACACCCATGGTCTTTGAAAAATGCCCCTGACTGGGTTGAATCTTGCTTTGAAGATCTCTGGATTTCGTAGGAGAAACCCACAATTGCAGAAGATTGCCCCTGACTGGGCTGATGATTGCTTTAAAGCTCTTGATATTCGTGGGAGAAATCCACGACCTTTGCGGAAGATGCCTCTGACCGGGCTGATGACGGTATTGAAAATCTTCAAGATTGATCCTGGACCTTGACTTGCATATATGAATGCTGGATGATAAACGACATTCTATATGAGTGGAAGTGCAAATGCAAATGCTGACACGCGGAGGTGAAAGAGCTAGGGAAATATGATATGATTGGTATGCATATGATGTAAGATGCTTATGAGGTCGAATGCAATGGGTATGATAAAGATGATGCAGACGGGTAATTTGGAAATGCAGGTAAAGACGCCAGCGTGGTGGACTTTTGGTAGTTGCCAATGCGGATTGGACTTAGGGTGGTAGGAGGGGTTGACTTCCTCGACACGCAGTTTGTTGGAGACGCCATGACCAAAGCAGAAGATGCTCTATGTGCCCCAAGTCTGGGTACTTGGTGATTTGTCGTGAATTTACTTCAGAGAAGGTTGCACCTCTGCTTGATGATTAGGGTATCTTGGTCTTGCCCTAGTCTAAACTTGTTAGCTGGTCCGCCCCAGGTTAACCAGTTCTGACATATGGTGGTTGAACTCGGATGACTTGCCCCTGTTCGAGCTATTGAGTGGTTTGCCCCAGCCTGTGGATTTTGAAGTGACATTTGCTTCGTGTACGCCACTGAAAGTCAAGCTCCTCCTTGATTGCCCCTTGCTGGAGTGTCTTTGGATACCTAGCATTGTTTTGCAATTAAAATTGTATATTCATAAATGGTAATATTAATGCAAAGTTCGATGCAAGATTTGAAAAAACTGTCTTTTATTGAAGTGTCGTGATATTGAGACAAATGGACCGTTAGCCCAAACATTGCGCTATTTTGATTGGTGCGAAAGATATAGTAAGGATAATGACACCACTGCTGATGATTAGAAATCATGTGAGGAGTCAGGTTACGCAACCTTGCGATAGTATGCTTTCAGAATAAACCACTCCTCAATTAGGTCTTTTGAGGGTTGTAACGTGGTCTGGTTCACGGTTATGAAACAAAGGATGTTAGGCTCAAAGTATGATTTGTACCCACCCATTCTTCTTAATGATCTCTAGTCCTACGCTCAGTTAATTCTACACTTGTCTGGATGGTGTAAGCTTGAAGGTTCAAGGTTTGCTCGACGTGGCAGTCACCTTATTTTGGTTTTTTTTTTAATGTCAGTGACCCTTTTGATCTGGGTGGCCACTGAATATTATTTTGTTTTTGTTGAGGGTTTCGGGGTCCTCTTTTGCTTTTGTTTTGATCCCTAACTTTTGCATGGATTGATTTTGCTTGTCAAATCCATCGGGATTGCCTTGATTTTGCCTAAGTCCCCTCTAAGGTGTCTGACTTAGCAGGCTTTTGATGTTTTTTTTTATTTTGTTGGAAGATTGTGACTGCCATAGCACGGGTCTTTGATGAACCACCGTCTTTTGGATTTTACTTTGTTGATTCGAGTGCGGGGTTGGATTAACTGAACACTACCCTGCCCCAGGTTGAGTGTAAGGGTTTAAATATCCGAAGGAAACTGCTACTTCTAGGCTCGAAGTGGTTTACTAGGGATTAACTCCTTATATCTTCGGTGTATGGGGAATCGAAACAATGCCTGTACATCATCGACGAGATTCTGTCTGAAAGCATACACTTTGCAATTATGGGTATCTCGTTTTCATCATCCTCCCTCAAATCATGCTAAACAACAGTGAATAGAGTGGAGTGAATAAACGTGTCGATGATAAGTGAAAAATGAGTGAATACGACATAACTAATTCAAAACATGCACAAACGATACATTAATGAAAACCAAATACGAAATGGCAATTGTTCAAAGCATACAGTACTTAAACACACAAAGACAAAATATAAGAAATGCGAAAGATTAAATGGCAGCATGACGACCTTCTTCAGAGGATGGACTTGACTTGATTGGATTCGATGTTGGCATTAGTTGGCCGATGGCAACGGATCGTTGATGATATTTGGAGACTTTCCATTGAAGTTGATAGCATCTCTGTCGATCATGTCTTGAATTATGTGCTTGAAAGCTCTGCAGTCCTCAATGGTATGACCTGGAGCGCCCTTATGGAACTCACAATGAGCATTTGCATCGTAATCGGCAGGAATGACGGTTGGAGGAGCCAAATATCTTGGAACAATAGCCTTTTTCTCCATCAATTGAGCAAAGATACTAGCATACTTCATTGGCAGGCGATCAAAGACTCTATCTGGTCTCCATGTTCTCTGCGGACGCTGTGGGCGAGTACCTTGTCGTTGTTGAGTAGCTTGCATCTGCTGTTGCAGAGGAGGATACTGATATCCTTGCTGGTTGTAGGCTTGTTGTTGAGGAGCCTGTTGCCGTGGCATCTGAGCTTGCACTGCTTGAACAACTGGCTGATAAGGCACTGGAGCGTATTGCGCAGCAGCAACACATGGATACTGATAGTAGGGAACTTGATAAGGCATAGAGCAGGAGCTTGTTGAGAAGCTTGCCCTTTCTGCAAAAAGATGGCATTTGTCTCGCCCTCTTTCTTCTTGTATCCGTTGAAAGGCTTCTTGACATTAGCCTGGCTGTTAGGACCTCCTGGGATCTTTCCACTCTTCAGCCCTTCTTCAATTCTCTCACCGACGATCACCAAGTCAGAGAATCCAGCGGAGACACTACCGATCAACTTTTCGTAGTATTGACCTTGTAAAGTACCCATGAAGATGTCAATCAATTCACGGTCAACAAGAGGTGGATGCACCCTTGCGGATAACTCTCTCCATCGTTGCGCGTACTCCTTGAAGGATTCTCTATCCTTCTGAGTCATACTTTGAAGCTGAGTACGATTCGGTGCAAGATCGGTGTTGTATTTGTACTGCTTGAAGAATGCATCGGCTAACTCGGCCCAAGTGCGCACACTGTTACGTTCCAGCTGCATATACCATTCGAGTGATGCCCCAGACAGGCTGTCTTGGAAGCAATGGATCATGAGCTTTTCATCTCTGGCATAAGCAGCCATCTTGCGACAGTACATCTTCAGATGAATGTTTGGGCAACTGAGACCTTTGTACTTCGAAAATTCGGGCACCTTGAACTTGGGAGGAATGACAACATCAGGCACCAGGCATAACTCTAAAGCACTGAAAGAATTTGAATTGTGCCCCTCCATGGCTCGGAGTTTCTCGGCTAGATCTCGTCACATCTTCATGGCTTCAGAATCCTGAGCAGCAACAGGACTAGCAATGGGGATAGCAGCATGATAGTTCTGAACGTCATCATACTGATCCATCAGAGTATCTTCGATATGGGGAGCTGGGATTTGCACAGCAGTAGGCTGGGCCTGCGGGATAACTCCAACAGTAACTCCAGGCGCTGGGATTGGCTGAGAAGTGTTTCCTTCGACTGTGTTGTTGAAGTTCAACGGCATCCCATGAGAATTTGGAATTGGAACCAAAGGGATGGCAGTAGACCCTTGTCCTTGACCATTGTTGTTGACGACAGCGGCGGCTTCACGCTGTTCTTCCTCTCTCCTGGCCGTGAGGATGGCTTCGAGGATCTGGTCGATCTTTCCTTTCATAGAATCCAACTCTTCCCTGAAGGCGGCTTGCTCCTATTGAATCTGTTCCATCATTCGTCTGGTATTGGCTCTAGTTGCGTATTGGTGTCGAGGAATCAGCTTGATTTACTGGAGAGGAAGGAACGAAGACATAAGATTCTGTTGAAGGACTGGAAATGCAAAATGCACAACATATGAAATGCAATGCGAATGACATGCAAGATGCAATGCAAGATACAAGATCCAGGATCACAGGATCATAGTTCAAACAGCTCCTGAAGCTAGTAACTGTAACAGATAAGTAACCATAATTCCTGCTAAAAGAAAACTGACAGGTACAACCTATACGGGAAGATCTAAACATTCTACCCATAAATCCACTTACGGGATGGTTTCTATGTTTGGTTCCCAGGATCACGGACACTAATCGTATTAGCATCACGAAACAGGTTGGCTGTATTACGACGATAATGACAATAAGGTCTCTCCTGAGCGGGGTCCTCATGCTAGGTGCACAAGGAGCGATTCCTTGGAGACTAATCCTACACGACCACCAATATCGGAACAGGCTAGCTGTGTTACAACGAGATCTACGAATAGGTCTCCTCTGGAGGAGCTTTCATGCTAGGCATACAAGGAGCGAATCCTTGGTGACTAACACTACTCGACTACCAATTCTAAACTATGTGTTCTCTCTGCTTTTACCAAAGCTCGGGCGTAGAGCCTTACTCATGACGTCATCCCAAGAACCAACAGGCTAAGATAACAAGCACAAATAAAATCTACAAGAGAACAAATACATAAACGAAAAGGAAAGCAAACAAACACTCCTCACAAACCAAAATATAGGCTCGACTCTCTCTTTGAATGGAGCAATGACCCCAGCAGAGTCGCCACCTGTCGCACCTCGAAAAATCACGGAGATATTTCGGAGAAAACGACCTTCGCGCGAAAGGCGCGGAAATGCGGTTCGACAGAGTCACCACCGAACTTTATTTTTCCCAAATAGACGGGAGAGGAAAATATCGAGAAAACCTCTTAAAACGAAAGGATAGGAACAGGGCTGTCGCAACCATGTTCCGGGTTCGGGAGTCGGTTACGCGAGGGGAAGGTATTAGCACCCCTCACGTCCGTCGTACTCGACGGGAACCGCTTAAGGTAATTATGGGGAGTGTTGTTTAGGTTTACTTGTTTTCTTCTCGTTGTTAAAGGTAGAATTGGTAGGTTAAAAGGTTAAAGATGCTAAGGAGAGATGGGTGGTTAGATGATGGGGTGCTCGCCAAGGATTAGGGCCCTTGTGCCTACGTATGCTCATTCAGACGAGAATGAGAAATCAGAGCGTCGTAGTTCGACTACGGGAAAGGATGGGGGAAATGGAAGATGGAGGGAATTGTGCTCGCCAAGATCATCGCAATCTTGTGCCTACGTATCTTACATTCAAGAGTGAATGAAGAATCAGAGCGTTCATAGTTCGTGGTAACGACCACGAAAAGGTGAGGTTTGAAAAGGGTTGAAGTTGAGTTTGGGACGAAAGAGTGATTGACAAGCAACCCAAGAGCGCGCCTCAAGAGCTTGTCACTCAAGAATTCAAGGAGCGCGAGGTTCCAAGAACTCAGTTCTTTCGGGAGTTGACTGAATAAGTTGAAGATAAATAGTTGGATGTTTTGAAATCGAAAGAATGAACTAATAACAACTCAAGGGCGCACCTCGAGAGTTACTCATTCAAATACTCAAAGAATGCTAGATTCTGAGAATATCCCTCTTTCGTAAATTTTAAAAATGTTTGTGAAAGGATCGAATCGAAGGATGGCATGCGTGGCCAAAGGAAGTTGGTTTGGAAGTAGTTCGACGACGTGTCGAGGATTTGATTGAGAATGAAACCGACTTGGCGACGTGTCAAGGGTTAATATTGTGAGAATCGATATTAGTCCCTGAGGGTGCCCCTAATATCGAAACCATGAGGAGTTGTGAACGCGTGTACGAAATGCGAGTTGCGAATGCGTACGAGCATTCGTCTTAGGAGAACGATTGGAAAATGATTGAGTTTGGCAAAGTCGAAAGGTTGAGTGAATAACAACTCAAAGGCGTGCATCGAGAATTATTCACTCGAAGACACAAGGAATGCTAGATTCCAAGTACCTTCTTCTTTCGGAGTTTTGATCGGAAAAAAAATGACGTTGAGAATGTGTTTGAGAAAATCAAAAGATTGAATGAATAACAACTCAAGAGCGTGCCTCGAGAATTATTCACTCGAAGATCCAAGAAATGCTAGATTTCAAGAATCTCCCTCTTTTGGAGTTTTAATCGAGAAAAAAGTTGAGAGAAAGTTTTGAAATAGTTTGCAGTGAAATGAGGTGTAAAAATAATTTTAGGAGAAGTGATAATTATCTGATAAATGAGACGTCGGTCTCACAATCAATTAATCGGAGTATTATCGAGATGCTAGATCTCGATAACACCATTTTTATTTGAAAATGTTTGGATAAACAACAAAAATATCACACAGAATGCTAAATTCCTATGATATTTCTTTGTCCAAAATAGCGTACTAAACAAAAAAATAGAACGACATATTATTTAAGGTGTACACCTCAATAATGTTCTTCCAAAAATCCCAGAAGTGCTAGACTTCAAAGATTTAATTTGCTTTGAAAGAAAATACTCAAGGTGAGTCGAGGTTTGAATTTGAATTTTAAACGTGTACACTAGCAAAGTTGGCTAGTCTTCTAAGTGACCAACTAGAAGTAGTTGATCAAATAGGTATCACTGTAAGGAATCCTAGGATTACGCTTTTGAAATATTGTGTATGGTGATCAAAGGTCGATGGCGAGACTTTGAAAGCACTCGACTTACATGGGTGGAAAGGGACTCGATAAATCAAGAATTGTATTTCTTAAAAATGTTTTTGAGGTGTTAAAACATAATTAAGAAAAAAACTATAATACTATTGGGATACATTATTATTGAATGGGAAGGAAAATAATAAACTAAATTGAGTATAATATATCAACCATATAGAAATATTAAGTGCTTCCAATATTGGGCTTAGAACCCAATCCACTTCACACTCACGCCCCACATTGACAAGGATGGAGTATAACACCATAAATGCTTTGATTCTTCGAATACTAGCTGCATGATTTCCAGCCTCTCAGTAGCACATTAATAACCATAAGTTTTCATGAAATGCTATGAGCTAAATCAACTTTCAAATTTAAATGCAAGCCAAAGAAACTAACAGACAACAGCAACAATCTGTTGACAGAACTACGAGGCAATCCAAATAACAAAACCGTAAAGCCACGGAATTTATCGACAGAGCTTAAACCACAAAGCCACTTTGACATAAAGCCATTCTACCCGAAGTATTGTGTTACGCTATCAGCACACATTCAAACTAAAACGCTGCAGACGACATAAACGATAGCAGCAGCAGCCGTTGAATTAGGATGTTATTATTGTTGTTTTGAATATTGTAACAGAACATAGGAACATACAAGAATAAAGATAGG
This sequence comes from Lathyrus sativus, assembly GCA_963859935.3. NCBI lineage: Eukaryota > Viridiplantae > Streptophyta > Magnoliopsida > Fabales > Fabaceae > Lathyrus > Lathyrus sativus. The sequence goes on from OZ012735.1 coordinate 116,699,573, forward strand.
ATATGTCTAGTATATATTTTTAATAGAAAAGCTCGAATATTAATGACGTCACGTCGGATATTCGGCAAAGTTTTTAGAACAACAATAGAAAAACCACAAAAATACCTAAAAACAAAGATAACTACATCGAATCTCTAATAGCCGTCAAGCCTAATCGGGCGCCGAATACTATCGAACCAAAGGATACGAAGAGCCGGCTTTGGATATGGAGCTTTGTATGAACTAGATCAATGAAAACCTCGAGTCTGCAGCAGCGTAATCGATGCTCTTCATCTTGTTGTCAATGATGTTGCATTGCAAAGTCGTGTTGCAGCTACTCGACCTTCTACTGCAGAATTCAAATGCTGCCGGTTCCAACTGCTGCAATTAGTATGTTTCTCATGCCGGGAATACAATCACACCAACAACCCCTGTGAACATTTCAATAACAACAGACTAACAGGAAAAGAAATTCAAAAAACCTCAAAATAATCTCAGCCATACCATGTAAACTTTGCAAAGCAAATTAGATTCGACAGGAAAATAAAAGTATCTGTAATGTTACCGTAGCGTCGAAATTCATTGTCAATCTGAAAATAAGAGCTATGACGTAGTCGTGCCAAGCTGCTTATTGAACGGTTGGAGAGATGATGTTGATATATTATTGAAGTTGCTCAAGCCATGTCTTCCAAAGCCGTTGGTGATGGACTCGTAATTTTCTGGTAACATAGAGGCACCGCCCTAGCTTATAACATAGCTGAAACCACTATACTTCTGCTATAGTACGAACATAGAAACCATTAACAATTAGGAAAACATACATCATAATCATCAGAGAAATTTAATTGCATAAATGAAAGAATGAAGAAAATCTTGCAGAACTGAGACAAAAAATTCTCACGGCGCAACACCAATACACTATCTTCCTGGAATTGGAACAACACCGTAATTACGACGTCGATAGCCAAGAGCCCTGACGATACCGAGTTTCAATCAGAGCCTTGAGTCGAGACATTCGAGTTGGATTGTTCGTTATTGCGACTGTATCGTTACCATCATCGTCATCGCATCATCATTATGGTTGCGCTTGTTAACAAATTAGAGTAACACGGAATTCAGACCGAAGCTTCGACCTGTTTCACCCTCGTTACAGCACGTCACAGCGATGAACCATGGATGAGCTTGAACTCTGGCTGTTCTAAATCTTCAAATGAAGCAGACTTTTGCTTGCTCATACGAGATTCTCATGAAGGCTTTACCATTATTGCTGAACTGGTGATTCGAGCATGGATGAAGAATAGGAAGGGTGAAAGTTTGAACGGTGCCGTTAGGGTTATGAAGGGGCGTCGGCCATAGAGAAAGGTGGAAGAGGGAGACGAATAGGAGATTAGGGTTTGAGGGAGCTGCGCCGATTTAGGGTTCGATTGGAGATGGTGAACAGTCCCTTAGGGTTTTTTACTTACAATCAATTCCTCCCCCTTTTATCTGTATCGTGTGACCATCTGACCCCCTCTTCCTTCTTCTCCAATGGGCCTAGCCCACTCCGTTTCTTCCCTTCTCTTTTTTTAATTCTGTTAATTATTTTATTTTCTTAACATTAATTAACAAAACTATAGAGAAAGCTAATATATTAACATAACTAAATAATAAGATAAATATTAATAATAACAACTAAATAAGTATTAAAAGAAATATAAAAAAATAGATTGACATTTTTTAAAAAACAAAAAAAATAATTACTAAAAAATATTATTAGTAATATTTTTTAAAAAAAGAAAAAAAAGTTTAATAATATTCACAAAAAGGTTGTTAGGCCACGTGTCACGTCTTAATTGGTCAAAAAGATAGAGTTTGGAAAACGCCCGATTTCAGGTGAACACATGTCTAAACAAAAATGCGAAAATACTTACAAAAGGGTAGGACAAATTTAGGGTATGACAGTGGATAAGGCAAATTTTGAATTGGAATAGCGCTCACTTTCTCTTTTCATTTCCTAGACTTTTTCACTCTTTCTTCTCTCTTATTTTTCTCTTCCTCCTCACTCTTTTTCACTCTCTCATTTTCAACTAAATCTCCCTCAACATTTTTGTCTACTTCTTTCTCAACATTTTCACTTTCTTTTTCAACTACAACTTCTTCCGCCACTATCTCTTCACCTACGCCCATGTCAATTTCTCTACCACTTCTTGTGAGAATTGCCTTGCAATGCTCCTTAGGATTTGGAAGAGCAGTAGCCATGAAAGGCCCTTTTTGTTGATCGACCAATTGTTTTGATAATTGACCCACTTGTGTCTCCAAATTATTTATAGCCGCATCAATGTTCTTTTGATTTGATATTGACATTTGCATGAATTGAGTAAGAGTTTCCTCCATCTTTGATGGTGCACTTTGAGTTTGTGGAGGTTGAGTGTAATTTTGATATTGTTGACGGTTTGAAGTTCCGGCTTCTTGCGGCCTCCAAGGTTGTTGGTACCCTGGATTAGGTCTTTGATAACCTTGATTTGCTTGTTGATAAGATGGTCTTTGTTGGTATCCCTGATTTTGATTTCCAGCATAGTTGACTTCTTTCAATACCGGAGGACAATACCCGGTAGAATGGTCACCTTTACACGATTCACAGCTCGCCACTTGAACTTTGGTAGGAACTTCTTGCATCTCTTTGATTTGTTGTGGAAGCTTCGAAATTTGTTGCGTTAAAAGCTCCACTTCTTGTGAAAGAAGTTTGTTTTGAGAAAGAATAGCATCATTAGTACCTAACTCTAGCACGCCTGGTTTTTGTTGAGCTACTCCACGGTTATGATTCCCTTGGTGATCATTAAGTGCCATCTTGTCAATAATTGCTATTGCATCTTCAGCGTTTTTAGACATCAAAGAACCCCCCGCCGTAGCATCCAATAAGGTCTTGTGAACCAAAAGGAGACCATTGCGGAAAATATGAACTTGAGTAAGTTCGTCAAAATTGTGTCCTTTGCATTTCCTCAACATAGACTTGAATCTCTCCCAAGCTTCGTTGAGGGATTCATTTCCTCCTTGTGAAAACACAGCTATTGCAGTTTTTGCTTTCATGAAACGATTATGTGGAAAGAACCATTCAAGAAACTTCTCTTTCAATAAATTCTAATCCGTCATAATTTTCGTATACTAATCAAGATACCATTCCTTCGCTTTCCCAATCAAAGAATAAGGAAATAACCTCCTGAACAATGACTCTTCATCAACTTCTATTGCTCCCGTTGCACCCGCAATATCATAGAATTTGGTAAGATGTGTAAACAGATCCTCATGATCTAACCCCGTGAAAGGATTTTAATAAATGAGTGCAAGGATTCCCATTTTCATCTCGACATGTCTTCCATTTTGGAGATTACGCGCAAACTGAGCGGTTGTCTTGGACTGTTTGTACATGGAACCGAAACTGGAGGTGGAGGTGGTGCTGCCATAATTGGTGAATTAGGTGGAGTGGATGAAGAAGATTCTCCGCACTCTTGTCTCTCAATAACTTGTTTCCGTCTTCGTCTTGTGCGACTATTGGTGCAGCAAGCAGTTCTCTCAATCTCAGGATCGAAAAGAAGGCTTTCAGGCCGAACCTGTCCTCACATAAACGAATTCTGCACACAAACCAAACAGATTAAAAAGCATAAATAATTACAGCGATAAGAGATTCACAATACAAAAATCTTAAAATCACTAAACTATTGCAATGCTTGCAATATTCTACTAACAATCCCCGACAACGGTGTCAATTTGTTAGATAGTATTTTTGGAGTAGTGTTTTATCGTCTCCATAGGGATTGATGAGAATATAGATGCTTTCCATTCAACAGTTTAATGTCTTAAGAGGGGGTTTTTAGAATGGTTTCAATTTTTGTAACTAAAGTTTGCAATAATTAAAGCTGAATAAAATTCGGTCTAAGCTTGATAAAAACATGTCAAGATTAGGGTTCGCTAGTCCGTCCTAAACGTACTCAACCGATCAAATATGTGAACGAATTTTTAACTAACATAACCGCGTATCCTCGCAAAAACGTTCATTTCTAAAGAGATTTCGTGAATGTTATTGTTTCGACCGTTAAATGATCTCTCTAAGTAATAATCAAAACAATAAGCATTAATATTAATACAAAGCAGATATCAACTTTCAAACCTATGTCTAGAATTTGTATAGTTGGTAGATGAAGATATTAGGCCAAGACTTGGAAAGTTCATGTTAAAGCAATCCAAACCATAAATGTACAAAGAGTAGTAAATAACTTCATTTATATTGATCACAACATTTGTTCACATACAAAAGATCAAATGGAATACATAAAATCTGAACTAACTACTTCTAACCTTGACAAGAGAGAGATTTAGCCAACCATTTCCATGATAACTTGAGAAACAAGTTTTGAAAGAAGGTTGATTAACATCCGAGTCGAATAATCGAGATTGAATGGGAATCCACCTTCTTTTTGTGAAATATTGCTAAGAGATGATGAGAAATGGAAGAATGAGTTTTCTAGGTCTGAAAACCCTCTCAAATGCAAGTACAAAAAAATTAGATATTTTTATAAAAAGTAGCTCATACTACTTATAGAAGTGGCTGCTGAGCTATCATGTTCGCAGTGCGAATAAATTGTTCGCCTAGAGAACACCTAAAATGGCACCTGAAGTACCTATGTCCTGTGAAAGCTCCCCAGACAGAAATTCAAATGTTCGCTGTGCGAAGAAATGTTTGCCTAGCGAAGCCTTCGCTGCAAACTTCGCATAGTAAGTTTGTGGCCCTTTCTTTACTGTCTCAAGTCTGGGAGTGTTCACTACCTCTTCGCCTAGCGAGCTCTTCGCTGCCTCCTTTGCCTAGCGAGTTTATGGCTCTTTCCTTACTGTTTTGGATTCCTGGCCTTCGCTACATAGTTTGCCTAGCGAACTTTGTGAAGTTTTGGTGGCAGCTTCGCTAGCAAGTTCACCTAACGAACTTGCTGTTGTTTGCATGCTGACTTGGTTTCTTTGTCCTCTTTCTTGTGTCTTAATCTTCACTTTTTCATGCCCAATTCCTGCATAAGAACACACAAATCAAAGGAACCAAGATATTTTCACAATATGTTGCAAACCAACCAAAGAAAGAGTGATTTCTAACACTTTCTTTACAAAAAGGAGTGAAAGAGGCCCACATTTGATAGATCAAATAAGAAAAGTTGGGCATCTAACAGGCGCGCACCGAGGTACAAGCTCTGCACCACCAACACGAATCTAATATGGGTTTAGTTAAAGAGAAAAAAAGGCTCGTGTACGACAGTGGTTCCTCGACCGAGCCCGCTGACGCCAAAGTACCATGAAAGGTAGAACCCCCAACTCGCAATGGGAAGCTCACGCCGCAAACTCAGGCCATGAACACGGCTTGAGCTCCACCCCCCTTCCCGAAAATTGCTCGGGCCTTTCGACCAATTCCCGGCACTATCGAACATTGTTTGTCAAGCATACCCGAAGCATAGCAATCAGTCGCTAAGATGTCTAATACGACCAGCTTGAACTTCGTATGGCACTTAGAAAAATTAAGACAAAGTATAATTAAACATACAAGGTAATACATATTAACATAGAGTGGCCACAAGGGCCGCAAGTGTGCATATTACAATACAATAGGGCCAAGCCCCCACAAAACAAGGTTATAGATAAATAGTGGCACACAGGCTAAAAACATAAATTGAGGAAAGCTCACTACTCCACATGCTGAATTTCCTTTTGGGACGCTATTTCCTCTTATGCCACTTGCGCGTGTCCTTCACCGAACTGGAGAACTCAGGGACGACTATCTTGCCATCTTTAATGGTGTAGAGAAACTCGGTGCCTTCGGTAGTCAGCTCGACATCAGGCTTCGCCAACTTCAGTTGATCCACGACATTCTAGAAGGCCTCCTCGCCTATAGCCAAGCAATCGTCATCGGCCTGAGTAATCCGGGAAACCAGCTCGGCCCGGGTTGACAACTTCTTCACCTCCTCGGTCTCATCCTCAACAGGGGCAACAACGACTTTTAGCTACTCTACCAGGTCCTCAGCAACCTTCTTTTGGGCGACCAAGACGTCCCTCTCCACGGACATCTCTATGTGACCCTTCTCGCAACTTCCTCAAGCTCCCTCTCCTGCTCCTCCTGGAGTTTCTTAACCTTCTTCTCCAGGGCCGCCACCGCAGCTTGAGATTTCTTCAACTCAGACTCGTGTTGAGAACCATCCTCGGTGTAAACCACCGCCATCTCCAGGATCCTTATCAGAGCATAGGCATCTCGCGCGAGCATGACCTACTTACTGGGACGGTCCATTTCCTCGAGCTTAAGAGACTATACCCGAGGAATGGACATACATAGCCCCTCAAAGAATTTCCTATTGTGCAGGCAAGGAGGCAACTCAAACTTGCTTTTCTCTCTCTCTCTCTCTCTCTCTCTCTCTCTCTCTCTCTCTCTGTCTCTCTCTCTCTCTCTCTCTCTCTCTCTCTCTCTCTCTCTCTCTCTCTCTCTCTCTCTCTCTCTCTCTCTCTCTCTCTCTCTCTCTCTCTCTCTCTCTACTGAGGTTCACGATGTCATTCAAGCGTGAACGCTTGAGCCTCGAACTCACGGGCATGAGAGACGTTTCAGTAGCAGGCGTGGTGGACAAGAAGGTTCCCGACCCTGTCTAGGGAGGAGTCGCTCGCTGACTGAGACGACTTTTCCCGATGGCAACACCGCCCTTCATTTTTCCATGGGCGTCCTTCACCATCCGCTCCTGCGCAAAAGAAATATTACCTGCAAAAACAATGGATACATCAGCACATGAAGGAAAAAAGATTTCTAATGAAATAAGAAGAAGTAGAAAGCGACCCAAGAGCTCAAGAGCTTCCGCAGGAGTGCTACTTTCGAGGAGCTCTTTTGTGTTGATAAACCAGGCTTCCACCTGGGGCCCCCCATCTTCCTCATAGATTATCTTCCCAGCATAAGTCACACAATGGGCAAGGAGAAAACCATCAACGAAGGCCACCGGCTTAGCATAGCTGGACAGATTATCATCCCTCAATTGGTGAGGAGTGACTATATACTCATCGGTTGAGCGGGTGAAATGGGCCCCACTCCAGCAGAAGAGAAACTGGAACAGTCTCTGGGCAACTATCTTGTTGTCCTCGTCTACTAAATCCTCCCTGTTCTCATCCATAGAGACCTCTCAGACGAAGGTCAAGTCAGTAGCTCTCTCTGACACGGGCTCAATCACATATAACCTTTTCTTGAAGGTCCAAATAGACTCAGAGAAAGGTTTGAACATTTTCCTCCCCTGCTTCAGAGAGACCCAGCCAAATTGCCTCCCCGACACCTGTCGCTGGAGGTGGAAGATGGTGAAGAAAAGCGGAAGAGTGGCCTCAATCTTTAGATATTCACACACTAATTCGTATGCCCGCATAAAGGCAATCGAATTCGGATGCAGCTGGGAAGATGCTAGGTCCAAGTATACAAAGACTGACCGCTGGAAGTATGTGAAGGGAAACCTCAACCCTATTTCTTTGAAGACGTACTCATACATGGGAAACCTTTCTCCGTACTGTGGTGAAAACGTCCCTGGTATATGAGGCAAAGAGTGAGGCGTGCTCCATCGTTTCAGCCACAGACCACTCTTCAGCAGAGGTCCTTATAGCGGACACCCCTCCAGCATTAGGAGACGTGGAATCATCATCAGTTTCAGTTTCCTCCAAGGAGCTCTCCTCGGATAGGTCTCTAAGAGGCTCTTCTTTGACCTTGTGCGACATTTTATTTACCTGAAAAGCAGAGGATAAAAGTGAATTTGATGACAAATAAAATCCACCCTTCAACTGCTAGTCAAGTGAAAGGGAGCGCGAAGGGTCGGGGTGATAACACGAAATCATATAGATATTTTCATGCATATTTCAACTAAAGTCTAACCGTTTTCGATCCGATTTCGGGTTATTTCCGTGTATTTGTCTGATGTTTTTGCAGGTATTCAGCGATCACGTCTAAACAAGGCAACATGAAGAAAAGAAGCAATCCCAGATGAAATATGGACGAAAAAGGAGTGAAAACACAATGAAAAGCGCAACAGACAGTTTTTGCTGATGTGACGACCGTCACAGATGCATGACGACCGTCACACCTTGTGACGACTGTCATGCAGGCAAAAGCGCCCCACTCAGATTACACGTCAAAAGAGCAGTTCCAATTCCCATTAAATGGTCCACTACTCCCTAAATTATCTGCCTCAAGGTCCATCATCCTCAGAGATAACCGTTGGGATTCCACTTCTATAAAAAGGGAAGCAGAGGACTTCAGAAAGGGGTGCTGCATTCATACCACGAAGTGCTGCCAAATTTAATTTCCAGAGCAAATTTACTTTCAGTTATTATTTGTATCCATTTCTCCAGTTTCATTTGTATTTCTTTCCTTTATTTCCCTTTTCAATTCCTCATTCCCATTTCCGCTCTTCTGTAATACTTACTGCACTGTACGATCGAATTGGAACTAAAGACAGAATCCTGCCAACATCTGTGGAGGGTCTGCCCAAAGGCCAATTGGCATTATTTACAGGTTTTTCGTTTTGATCGACTTCTGTTTTAATTATAATGCAATTTATTATCTATTATTATTATTTATGTTTTGTTTTTCCCAATTCCATGTCTAGCTAAACTTAGGCAATCGATATGTAGTGATAATTCGAATGGGATTTGATAACTCTTGTTTGAAAACTTTCTTTTCACAAAAATAACTTATGGTCTAAGTGTTTAAAATTGATTTACGAAATAAACTTCGTCGCGAAAGCGAGAACTTATTTTAAAGTAGTTTTGCCACGAAAGTGGGAAATTAATTAAGATACGAACCAACAAGCGAAAGTTGCGGTAAGGTCAGATAGTAAACACTAGGCATTTGTTTTAATAACAGCGAAAGCACTTTAAAACGAATTAGAACTTAGAGATTTCCAAAAAGTAATTTTAACCCCGAACGGAATACGAAAGTGTACGTTAGGCCCTTAGGATTATGATTAGCGTCAATAACCATTGTGAGACGAGAGTCTTCAAATCTCCATTTTCTGCTTAAATGAACTGTGAAAACTATTTCATACACCAGTAACTTATCAAATCCCTGAAGAACACAATTACTACGTATCGATTCAATTAATTAAAATCTAAATAGTAATCTTAGTTTCCCCTTTTAGTGACAATCTTATTCCCTTAAAACATATTCTACCTAGCTAAACATAGTAACTCCCGAGAACACTAGTTTGATTACGAGTCCCTGTGGGATCGATATCTTTTATTACTACGCGATAGACTGTGCACTTGCAGTTAGTTGTATTAGACATAGAAAGTCGCGATCACGGGGACAGTGTCCCCGACCTAAGCCCCTACTCAAATGGCACAGCTAACAGATGAGGAAATGCCCGGAAGTTCTCCCTGGCACGTCCGAGGAAAATATCCCCGCGCACAAAACCCAAAACCTTCAAGAGGAAACTACCGGAAAGCTCATAAGCACACCAGAATCTATGGTTCCCTTCGGCGACGAACGCCATTGTATCGCTACAATACCAGGATCAACTAAAAACTTACAAGTTGCGAAGTTCTAAAATCCTAACAGTCACTTCGGCACCGGCAAATCACCTTGTTGAAGAAGAAGATAAATTGATGATGGAGATGATGAATCCATGAATCTTCTATTTCTCTCCCATGAGTTCTTCCTCTCTTATTTCCCTTTTTTCTTCTTTCCTCTTTTCCTTTTTCTTTCTTTCTTTTTTTTTTCTTACTAACTTTCTCTTCTTTTTTCATCCACCAAAATATATAATACATATATAATATAATATTATATAATGGTATAAAATATCTCCATTGATATTTTATCTTCTAACACCTATTGACCAATTATTAGTGTTACCAAAATATTCGTCTCTTTCACTTATTAATATTGATATTTTCCTTTAATATTAATTAATCTCTTCAGAGTTCACGGTTTAGACTATTTGTCCCAATTGATAACATTTAGAGTACTTGAGAGCTCTAATTGTTCTAATTGACAAAAATAAAGTACATATGAACTCAGTTGATCTCAAATGACACTCAGATGAGCATTTGAGGAAATATGGGATATTACACTCAATGCAATTAAGATAGAATGTAATTCACTCCAGACGAATGATACGTGGATATTAATTGAACTCCCACCACATAGGAAAGCAATTGGTTGCAAGTGGGTCTTCAAGACCAAAGAAAATCCAGATGGCATAATTAAGAAGTACAAAGCTAGACTTGTTGCTAGAGGATTTCATCAACAAGAAGGCTTTGATTATCATGAGACCTTTTCACTAGTTGTCAAACCAACTACAATCAAAATTATAATTACATTGGCCCCCACATTCATATGGGAGCTCCAACAGATAGACATCAACAATGCCTTCTTATATGAAGATCAAGAGGAAATATACGTGCAACAACCTCCAGGCTTCACTGACAACATATCTTCTCTTGTTTGCAAGCTTAAGAAGGCTATCTACGACCTTAAATAAGCACCTAGGGCTTAGTATGAGATACTTCATCAGACTCTTCTGAAGTTTGGCTTCATTTCCAGAAAATGTGACCATTCCCTCTTTATCTATCAACATCAGGATGCCACACTATATGCTATCGAGTAGGTAGATGACATACTCATCACAGGAACCTCATCCAAATTTGTACATGACTTGATCAACAATCTTCATCATAAGTTTTCTCTAAAGAAGTTGGGGAAGCCAAATTACCTTCTTGAGATTGAATTCCATGAACATCATAGCGGTGTTATCATCTTAACTCAAACCGAGTACATAAAAGATCTATTGGTCAAGGTAAATATGGAAGGTGCAAATGGAGTTAACACTCTTATATCCAGTCAATGCAAATTGAGCAAACGCGACACATATATTATCTCTAATCCAATGCACTACATATCAATTGTTAAAGACCTTTAATACGTAACTTTAACATGACTAGACTTTGTCTACAGTGTAAACAAATCATGTCAATTCATGTCTCAACCATTGTGTTGCACCCTAATTTTTGACCGTAGGATCCCACCTATTTTTGCGCATTCTCTATCGTTATTTGATATATTTAATATTTAAGCAACTAACCAATTTGTGTAGACGCAGTAATTTTTGAGTGGAGATGGCGTTCATTCTCAAGGTCAATCATTATGAATAACTAACCGTTTTAACCAACTCGTTTGTTTTGTTTTGTGAAGTTAGGACACTGAAGAAAGTTCGGAAGTCGTGAAAACCTTATGTCCCCCTTAGCGCCTACAGATTGTGCTGAATTATTGCGGAAAGTATCTACCCTCATTTATTATGGTCTGACGATCCACACGAGGTTTATTCTCCGAGATCTCAGAGGGTTCTCACCCACTGGCTTCAAGTGAAATTTCATGGCAAGTTTTGAGTGGCATTTGGAATTATCTAAAAGTTTGTCTAAAACTTTCATTAAAGGGATCACAGTTGATACTTGGGAAATAACAAGTTTTAAAGAGGACGTTTGAAGTGGTATTTGGTTGTAGGGTTGTTGAGCATGTTTAACTTGGGATTCGAATAATAAAAGGACTTGTTCAAGATTAACTTATTTTCATCTGTTCATAACAAGGTTATGATTTCCAACTCTAAACCACGTGAGCAAGGTTCGAACGAGAAAAGGGATTAAGTTTTGCTTCAGGATCTAAAAGGAGGAATTCAACTCGCCATCGGTTATTCCCGCGGACAATGATTCTTTTATTGATATGTTCATGGCTTGTTCAATATTAGGGACTTGTGTTCATATACAAATATAACTTCATAAAATTATTTCAGCCTCATTGACAAATAAAAGGCAAATAATTGACAATGCCAATGATATTGAGTTACGCTTGCAACAGGGTTGGAAGAGGCCCTAAATATGAGGATAAAAGGGTGGCACCATTATAGTTGATAACTACCATCAGCTTCCTGTTTTACCATCTTTTGAATACAAGAATAGCTCTTCACATTTAAAACCAAAGATACAATATCCAAATTACAAATTCAGCATTTTCACATACACCGCACCGAGACGGTTCCCTTCGATTTATTAACGATTACAAGGTGGTCCTAGTCATTATTGGATTCAAGTTCCTAATATCTAAACTGCCCGAGGAGTGCGGGATTACATTAATATCAGTTGAATACATTCCCGCGACGACTACGACAATGTTTGAATCTCGGTTCCCTGCTGCCATCTTGATGATCATGACTCCTATGGCCTCTTTGGAACGTGTTACCAAAGCATAAATATCCAACAGAAATTGATCGAACATTACGGATTCGCCATCACAGCATCAAACCTGCTATTTAGTTGGTTCCTTGAGTAATATCAGCTGTTGAGATTTGATGAAAAGGGCCTGCAAGACAAGTACAACTTTTGTCAAAACTGTTTGATAAATAACAAGTCCAAATATGATATCATTTAAAGACCAAACTAAACTTCAAACATGTCTTGAGAAAGGGGTAGTACAGCACACAACAATTTTAATCTCAAAATTTGCAATATTTCTTGAAGCCATTATATCACTGCGGTTCACAACTTTTCCCAATAATTCAAGGTACAACTCCCTATTATCTTCTAAACTTTTGAAGTGCGGCGTCGAACTACGAGTGCGCCGGAGCCACCGGAGAAGTATCACCTGTTACATTGAAGCAAATATATCAATTAACATCTCCAGTATATCATTCAAGATATCCTGCTATTAATTATGTTTTATTCATCAAAGACTCGCATCAGTGACCAATTTCGTTCACAAGCCTATCCAAATACTTTTACAATACTTTCAAAAAGAAGAGGAGGAAAGGTCGTGTATGAGCTATACGTTATTACCAAGAACAGAATTAACTACCTGCGATTATCAAACCACATTGACTTAATTCCTGCTTCCGTCACGGTGGCGGTAGCTCAGTCTATCTCGGACTTAGCACTTGGAGGCCAACATACTCTAAAAACACCGAAGAGAGTCGATGCTTTGAAAACAGGTAGGTTGACGGGCATTTAGCGCGTGAACTGCAAAATGATGGAGCAATATCAGGGAACTAAGAATTTATTCGTAGAAGAAAGCCATGTGCAAAGAAAACATGGAGGGCAATCCAATAACGGTGTATATTAATAAACATACCGATGTCGCAGACTCACGATTCCAACAACATGATTGGCAGAGAATTCACCTGCAAACCAAAGAAAAACGAGAAAATGCTTTATCTGCAATTTATGTGGATTTAGTGATGAAACTCCACGAGACTACCACTGTAATTTAGGTCCAGATGGTCGACGTAGAGATGCTGACGAAAAGCCTGAGCTATGTAAAGGAACAGTTGAGTTTGTTGCTACTAAAGAATTCATGATCCGTGAGCCAATGCCCGTTGTGTATTTCTCTCTCGTTGATGTATCAATGAATGCTGTTCAAACTGGTGCAACAGCTGCAGCTTGCATTGCCATGAATCAAGTTATTGCAGACCTTCTTGAAGGTCCTCGTACGCAGGTGGGAGTTGCAACGTTCGGCTCAACAATTCATTTTACAACTCGTTGCAGCAGCCGCTGATGCTCATTGTTCTTGATGTCCAAGATGTTTATACTCCCTTGCAAACTGATGTAGTTGTTCCACTATCTGAGTATCGTCACCGTACCACCACAACAACACTCGGTCACCATTTCCTGTAAACCGAAACACCAACACAGTTAATGGACTTCCAACACAATCACACTTAAATAGAAACTCATTTCATAATTGTATTGCTATTACCGACATAATCCGTACGTCGGCAAACGTGTTCAGGAGAAGATGAAAATACATGTGAATCAAGGTCATTCCAAAACCGTTGTTGACATGTTAATTACAGTTAAATTGAGAGATTTGAAGCATGATAAGAGAAGGGGATGTAACCACCTGCAAGAGGAATTCCAAAGGCAACAGGATGGCATCACCATATTGCCAACATCAGACACAATCAATCATCTTAACCACATCGTCAAGGACTCAAAAGCTGCCAACAACTTCAAGCTTCCACAACTCGAGCATATCTTTGTAGCCTGCATTCACAATAAAAGATTGAATTATCATTCAAACTTAAAATGTATCTTCCACCAACGTAAACCAAAGCCGGCAAATCGCGGTCATTAGAACAAGCATAAAAGTTCAGGACAATGTGTAAATTACAACCTTCGAGATCACCTATATCAAGATTAGGCAGCCCGTTGATGCTCTGTGGTAGTCTTGGTGACCGGACCGCTAGTTTGAATGCTTTCTCTTCTTTCCTGAGTAAAATTCGAATTAAGTCAGAGCAGGATATTCAGAGGAGAATTAAATTGAGCCAACTACTGCAAACGGTACAAACACCACTCCCAGCACCATCACGAGCTTTATTCAAGGCTGGGTATTATCGAGCATCGTAGTACACCAGTTCTATTACCGAATCCACCCTGGGCTGAAGTTTTCTCCTGACCCAAAACGAAGTCACTATCCGCACCTGTCAAATATCAAACGCAAATTAGTAATAGGAATATTCGTGGAATAATTGGGGATTCAGAACCAAACGATCGGTACACAAAATCAGAGATTTAACACTCATATTATTACAATCACCAAAAAGGGAAAGATTTTAAATCAGATCATAACCGAATAGGAAAATCCCCATTCAGCATTCAATTGTGATTAACCAAATTCAAATAAAAGAATCAGACTACCGCCTATATAAAGGAGAGGGATATGATACGACGAAAGGGAGAACATCACAGAAATCCCACACAAAAGTATCAAACCCTAAATCGAAGAGGAAGGAAGACTTATCTGTTTCTCAGAGTCCGCCGCTGTCAAAATGCTTCATCATCGCAAATAACCAAAGCCTCAAGTCACCGTCGCGCCCACCACATCCGTTGCTCCGTGAAACCATCGCGAAGTCGCCGGCGACGCTATAATCATCATCATCGTGGGTAATATTTTCTTTAAGTAACATTCCCCTTTCAAGATTGATCTTGTTTTTTTGCGTTTTTGCTAGGTTGTATGAAATTGGAAAACAGATAAAAAGAGGGAGGTGAATCGAGAGAGAGGAGTCGCGAAGAAGAAGGTGATCAGAGATGGGAGTGAAGGAGAGGCGAGATCGAATTGGGGCCAATTCGATTTTAGGGTTCATTTGTTTTTTATTTTGCTGTATTTCTTTTACGTAATTGTCACCATTATCACTCACACACCACACTAACTCTATTTAATCACCCTTAATTCCCATTAGCACTTTTCCTTTTTTCTTTTAATCAACCTATTTAAGCCATAATCATTTTAATTTAATTGTTTAACCACCTATTTAAATACTTTAATTGAAAACAATCTTTTCTATTCAGTTTTAAAAATGATTAGTAGCCTCTTTTATTTAATTTAACCTTAATCAACTCATTTTATTAAAATAAGGTATTTATCCTTTGAATTAATTTTTTTCTAGTTAATTAATTTTCTTTTTATTTTTAAAATAGCTTTTAAAATAAGTAAAAAATAAACAACTCTTTTTAAAAATCCTCTTAATTCATACTAAAAAAAATCTTTTGCTAATTAATTTAAGTTACCTTTTTTTCAACTCAATAATAAAGTATTTATTCACCATAAAAAAAAAACCTTTATTTTTCTCTCACAAAAAATAATAACATTTCTTAAACCATTAAGAATATCTTCTCATAGGTATAAGTCAAAATGCAACTTTTTACTAAAATCAGTTTCACATATCGAATATAACTCCTAAATCAAACTAATTCTTTTCTTATAAATAAATTCATACAAATCATATTTTTCTTATAAATAATTCAACTCCTCACCAATTAAAAATCAAATCAACTTTTTTACCGAATCAAGTCAAACAGTTAAAAGGCAACCAACATCGTAAAAAATACAACTTAATTGTGCACTTCACGACACTCGCACTTACACTTAGCGCTTTCATGCGTATATTCTGTTTATCTTTATCCGCTTTTATTCTTCACAATGCACACACTCACCTAGCACTTTCATGCGTATGTGTGTGGTTTTATTCTTACAATTTACCTTCCGCAATTTACTTTACCGCAATTTACATCATTTACCGCAATTTATATTTATGCATCGCATTCCGTCCAAAGGAAAAACCTACACATAACTCAACGTTGTGTGTAGTTGCACATCATTTGCATCATATTCCCTTCGATCCTTGATTCCATTCAAGTTGATCATTTAAGTTTAGGACCTACCCTATAGGAAGGACCTTGTCTTTATCTTTACAACATAGACAAAACAAACAAACAACACTATGCAACTTTTTCAAACACATTAGAGAATAGATGTTAATCATCTTAAGTGAGATATAATCTCCACCCCCACAACAATACAATCAAACATGTAGGAACTTTGCCTTAAGAGCGATAAAGGCATACTTGGCGACCATCCGAGTATGTAAGACCTTTTCTTAAGACGATGCAAAGACCATTTCCTACAAACCCCCTTTACATTTGTGGCGGTTACATCTCCCTTAACATGAAGACTCATCTCTTCTCCTAAACCCAATCAAAACAACTACCCTAAACCCGTAGGAACTTTGACCACAGTCAAAGAACTCCTCAAACCCTTTAGGGGAACTACAAGTACTCTGATTCCACTCCCGTAAGGATATGTAGGCATAAGATGCGACATCTTATCGAGTATACTTAGAAAATAAACCCTTAGGTCTTTAAACCATTAAGCAGATAACACATAGCAATAAACAAACATAAAACAAGAGGTTCCTGTAGAGTACTACAGAAACTTAGGATGCTAGTACCTTCCCTAAGTTTAACCAACCCCCGAACCTATAACTCTCTAAACCTTGCATTTGCATTGCATCGTGGGAATTTCGATCTTTATCCCTTCCTTTGGACAAATCAAAGTTCGGTTGCAAATTGAATTAACGATTCAAACTAATCAATAGTTTGGTATCCGAATTTCACCGCGACAGAAATGGCGACTTCACTGGGGACCTCTCTAGTGGGTTTCCCTATCTTGTTTTATTTTGTTTACTGCTTTATATATCTGCCTACTTGATTAATTGTTTATATGCTTTTTTTTCTTGTATTTCTTTTGGGGTTATTATCCTTGAGTGGTGAGATAAAGTTCTACACCCGAACTTGAGAGAAATTAAGATAGGATGGTGATATAGTCGAGGAGGCTTATAGGGAGTAGAATCCCTACTAAGTTGAATCGAGAATCCCGCTCAGTTGAGGCCCTTTCGAAATAGTACTGTTGAACGAGCAATCGTGAAGACACTCATTATTTTCGACTTTGGAGCCTATGATATTGAGGATCGTAGTTACCTTAACCCAACTTTGGCCTTTATTAGGATGTAGTGCGAGACTATAAGGAAGTACTTCCGAAATAGTGCTACGCGAAGCTACACTCAAAAGAAGTTCTCTTGAGAATATTATTAATCCTTGAGTAATTGGGAAATTGATAATATCCGATAGATGGGCTGATGATTCTGAGTCCCATTAGAACCTTATTCTGCAGGTACAAACAACCTTTAGTCCTTAAACCTTTGGGAAGGGTACACCTTTACTCCATGCTCGTTGCAAACCTAGGGCGCCCCTTGTTTGTTTATCTTTATGTCCTTATGTGAATACTTGTGTTTGCTGCATTCATATAACATCATTCTGCATTGGACTTCATGGGATTTTCTTTCGTTTATGAACATTGTAGGTCACCATGACTTTAGATAAAAGACGTACTGTGAAATATACTTTTAAGAGTCCCAAATTGGATGACCTAAAGAAGTTGTGGGGTTTCATCAAAGATCAAGAAGAATTCAAGAACAAATATGGGAAGCTGATATTTTTGTTGGGTTGCTCAGTAAATGAAGGACTTCTTGCCACTCTGCTACAATTCTATGATCCTCTCTACCATTGTTTCACCTTTCCAGACTTCCAGTTGCTACCTACATTGGAAGAGTATTCTTTTTTGGTTGGTCTACCTGTCCTAGAAGAATCTCCTTTTCCCTTCTTGGAAAAGGACCCCGATGAGAAAGATATTTCTAAAGCCCTCCGTTTGAAGGTATCTGACGTCAAAGCCAACCTAGTTACTAAGGATGGAATTCTTGGTTTAAAGACAGGTTTCCTAATCGAGAAGGCTTCATTCTATGCTGATTATTCAAATAAGGCTCCGTTTGAGACAATTTTTGCTTTGCTTGTTTATGGGTTGTTTCTATTCCCAAGTTTTGAAGGTTTCATTGACCTCAAAGCGTTCAAGATCTTTATGAAGAACAACCCAGTGCCAACTCTGTTGGGAAATGCATATCACTCTATACATCTCCGAAACCTCCGTGGTGGAGGGATGATTACTTGCTGTGTACCTTTACTTTACAAGTGGTTTATTTCGCACTTGCCGAAGTCTAGCTCTTTTACAAACATTGGCAAAGAGCATTGGTCTCCAAGAGCTATGGCCTTGACCCATTCTGACATTGATTGGTACAACCGAGTGTATGATGGAGTATTGATCATTGATAGTTGTGGTGACTTCACTAATGTACTGTTGCTCAGCTTTGATGGAGGGATCAGCTACAATCCTATTTTAGCTCGTCGACAGTTGGGATACCCGTCGAAGGAACCTCCCAAGAGTGTTCAAGTAGAGGGTATGTTCTTCAAAGATGATATGGAACTCCGAGGAAAGATTCTACATGCATGGCGTAATGTACACAAGAAAGGGAAGAGAAGTCTAGGGAAGCCTAACTGTGTGTCTTTAGAACCGTACCTCCAGTGGGTCAGAAAAAGGGCAACCAAGCTAAAGATGCCCTATTCCCGTCAAGATCCCATAGCTCCAAGGAGAGAGCCTACTTATGTCTTTATGTCTAAAGCCGAGGAGTTAGAGGTGTCCTTAAGGAAGTCTCAACATGAGCTGGAATCTTGGAAGAACAAGTACCATGCAGCAGTGGCAGAAAATGATGAGTGCCAGAAGCAAAAGGCTGAACTTCAAAAGGAGAGGGATGAACTTCAGAAACAGCTGCAATTGAAAGATGAAGAGCTACTCCCCTGCAAGAAGAGGAAAGTCATGGAGGATTTATTTTTCTCCGACCCACAATGCACTATTTGGAAATTAATTGTGGACAACCTTATCCGTGAGAAGGCGCAACTAGAAGAGCAGCTCAAGCAGCAGCATTCAAATCTTCTTTAGTGTCTTTACTAGCTTTTATTTAGCTTTTATTTGGGACTCTTTAAAAGAATATTTATGTAGTCCGTTTCAAATTTAATAAAACGTTTCCTTTTACCGCAATGCCCATAAATAGAGGAATCCCATGAAGTCCTAATCATCTTGCATTGCATTCTTTTCCATTGTTCACTTCAAGAAACTCAATTTCGTTCTGTAGGTGTTGTAATCATGGATTTCAGAAGAGAAACCCTGAAGTACACTTTTCAGAGTCCCAACCTCGAAAGCTTGAGAGAACTAGCCGAACTCGTCGAGGATCGCTTTGCCTTCGCAGCAGAATATGGAGGAGTTTTCCGTTTCCTCGAGCTAAGGATGAAAGAAGGATTGTTGGAAACATTGGTTCAATTTTATGACCCGATGTATCACTGCTTCACTTTTCCGGACTACCAATTGATGCCAACCTTGGAAGAGTACTCAGAACTCTTAAGGATGTCTGTGACTGTTCGACCCCTATTCACCGGAAGGGAAGACACGCCTAGTCACCAAGAAATTGCAAATGCTACTCATCTCAGCCTTGAAGATGTTCAAACACACCTAACCACCAAGGAAGGAGTCCTTGGGTTTCCCGCCGACTTTTTGATCGAAAAAGTCCGTTACCATGCTGAAAGGAAGGAGGCTCTCATCTTGGAAGCCAATTTTGCTCTGTTGGTCTATGGGACTTTTTGGTTCCCTAAAATTGACAATTTTGTTGATATGGATGCGATCAAGCTGTTCATACTCAAGAATCCAGTACCCACCTTGCTTGCTGATACGTACTTCTCGATTCACTCAAAGAATGCCGAAGGAGGAGGACACATTGTATGTTGTACCGCCTTGCTGTACTCATGGTTCATCGCTCGTTTGACTTGGCATCCGTCCCTTTGGGACGAAGTAGCAACACCTCGATGGTCCGAGATACTTATGGCCCTTACCCATTCGGACATTTTTTGGTATGACCCCGCCTATGGAGGCGTGCCTATGATTCCTAGCATCGGAGGATTCCTTAACGTACCGCTTATTGGAAGAGAGGGATGTATAAGTTACAATCCCGCTTTGGCCCGTAGACAGTTTGGACACCCTATGATCCAAATACCTGACCCAGTTTCGTGGGAAGAGATCTATTTCAAAGGAGAAGAGGACCTAGATCTCAGGACTGTCATCATTTATGCATGGAAATATATTGATATGGAAGGAACAATTGCTTCAGGATACCCCAGTTGTGCTGTTTCTGAGGATTATCTACATTGGGTGCGAGAAAGGGCTCTCGATCTCAAGATGCCTTTTCCTTTCCATGAACCTATGGTGTTGTCTCCTCATGACCCCGATTGGTTCGAGGAAGAGGAATTAGAACAAGTAAAAATTGCTTTAGATGAAGCCCGGAAATTGAGGACTGCTTGGAAGAACAAGTTCCTCACCCTCAAGGTAGAGAAGGAAAGACTTCAAAAGACTCTGGAAATAGAAGTTGCCAGAAAGAGAAAGGCGCAAGGAGATTTATTTTCTCCTCATGCCTCATCAAGTGTTGTCACCAGTGATGATCTCCCCTCAACTACCATGGCTTGGAAGGAGTGTGTGGAACGACTCATCATCGAGAAAGCGGCACTGCAGGAGCGTATTGATCAGCTAACCGAGGAGCTCCGTACAAAGGAGAAGACCGTGGAGTAGAGTTCTAAGTTTTCTTTTGCTTTCGTTGTAATAAAATCTTGAAAGAGTACTTTGTTTTCATTGTTTCTCAAAAATAAAAAGTTTTTTTATCCTACATTATAATACTGAAAAACACTTTGAGTTTCTTGAAGTCTCCTCCTACATCTGCATTATGCATTAACATCCTGCATTTAGCATAGCATTCTACATTTTGTGCATGTGTCTTTCCTTTGTTGTGGCTCATTTAGGTTTTCCATCTTTTGCTGTCAGTCGCTGTCTCGACCATCTGACCAAGCCGGAAGTATCATTAAAGGATAGTGAGGAGAACAAAGACATGGATCGCATGACTAGCTTCAGAGTAAGGTCTAAGCCGACATTTCTCCGCCCCTCCGACGACTTTGCTCCTGCGCCACTACCTATGCGAGAAAACCCGTTTGATGACTTGTGGAATATTCATGCTAAGAAAGAAGTGGACGACCCTGGGCTTATAGCATTCGAGAATGAGTTTCGTGACTTCAAGGAATGGTGGAAAATGATGAAGAGGAACCGTGCGCCTGATTTTCGTGCTCGTGACCTGCGCCTAGTTCCAAACCTAGTTGTCCCCCCGGGATTCCAAATGCCCGCCTTCGAAGTGTACGAAGGTACAATTTGTCCAAGGTATCATTTGATGATGTTTTGTCAGAAGATGATCGCTTACCTTGGGAACGACAAACTAATGATTCACTGCTTTCAAGAAAGTTTGGGTGGAGCACCGTTAACATGGTATATGAAGCTACAAGTGAATCACATCCAGTCTTGGGAAGACTTAGCTGTTGCTTTTGTAAAGCAGTACAATTACAGTTTGGGAATAGTTCCCGATAAAACAGGTGATAAAGGATCTCCCAGAGAATCCACAACTTCGGTATCCCGTCCTCAACATGAGTATGCAATGCCCGCTCGGCGCGAGCAGCAGTTGCCTCCTAAGCGAAGGATGCCATCTCCAGATCAGCATCGACATATTCGAAAGCAGTTTCCGAATCAGAAAATACCTCTGAATACTCTGAAGGAAGAGACCCATTGGTTTGATCTTATCCCATTGACCTACCGTCAATTATGGTTTTATTTCATCCGAAACTCGGTAATGACACCTAGAAAGACTAGAACCATGAACTCTCACCCACCATGGTTCAACCCGAACACCAGCTGTGAATTTCATGATGGAGTGTTGGGGCATTCGATCGAAGATTGCAAAGTTTTTCAAGGGAAAGTTTAAGAAATGATCGATAATGAAGTGCTAACCTTCAAAGGAGAAAGACCGATCATGAATGGAATACCATTACGCTGATATAAGCGAAAACTCCAGAAGAACTTTCTATTTCTTTCGTTTGTTTGTGTGTTTATTTCTTTGGTTAAAAGCATATTTGGCATGTAAGAACTTTCTATTTTGAATAAGTAATGCAATAACTGTTTGTCTTGAAGAAATCCATTCGTTTTCACTCAAATAGTTTTCAAAATTATTTATAATGCCGACTTTTACCCGATCTCTCGCTCTGACAGAGAATTGGAAGGAGGATGATGAAGTAAAACACATGATCTCTTGTTGTATGCTTCGAATAAAAACCCTACTGATGATGTAAGGCATTATTTTAAACCTCCTGAACGCCAACATAGTCAACCCTTTCTTTTAAACCTTGATTTAGGATCCGTTCTCTTTCTCCCAAACCGAAACATCATTTTCTTAACCTGGGGCAGGGTAATATCAAAAATGATGAACATCTTTCAAAAATTGGGTGGGCACAAATATACTAACCCTTTCTACCTCCATTCTACAAGTCATAAATTAAACCCATATACGACCCTCAAAGTCCTAATTGAGGTAAGGTTTAATTCGAAAGCATACTCGATGAGATATTGTTTCCTGACTCCTTGAGCTATGCTCAAATTTAAATCGGCTTTATAAATAATGATTCAATTTGTATCCTAACTAGTGGTTTCGATCACAAGTTATTGCGATACCCCTTTTCAAAACTTCAAGACAAACGCGTGTTGCATTAACCATTTCAAAATGGATATTTCAAATGTGCTAAATACGCTTGACATCTTAGAAAGACCACATACAGACATTGATGATGATATTTGAAGACTTTGCTGACTTGGGGCAAGTCATTCTTCCCAAGAAAATTCCATCCGCGCAAGTCTTGGGTTCAACTAGAAGAAATTCAAGGACTCACTTACCGCCAATCAGGGGCAGTTACGTCGAGATTCGGCGAATCTCTAGAGAGTTTGAAAACAGTGGGGCATTTAGACATCATGTTTTCTATAAAATCCTCTCGAGACTTTTCTCTTAAACTATGTGACTTGGGGCATTTGAAGATTGGAGCAAGATGCATATCTCATCCTCAGGAAGCTCAACCCCCAACATATTCAGCAACTACGACGGCCCAGGATGTTTATTTTATCCCCTATGAAACTTCGGTTTGGGTACCTCCGTCTACAATTTCATACAACACGTCAAACTTATCAAGATGATACATCCCCAATTGGATTGATCACTTTTCCTCAAGAGAAATTTTGAAGTTTTGAAGCAGTATTGGGACCCTACATTTGGTTCTCCATCTACCCCAGTGGTACTTCTATCTTTGAAGATTGGTCGGATGTTTGTTTCGAGACGTTTACCCCGTATTCGGTCATTGCTTTCATCTGTCTTGTCAGCATAAGCATACACATATCATATAAGTAGATAGCATAACATTTGCATTTTGTGCATCCTTTGTTCGTTTCACTCTATCTCTTCGATCGCGTTTACCCTTAGGTACTTGGGTGTGTCTTATTCCTTCCAAATAGAGTTGTCAGCCTTAAGCAAAAAAAAAACTCAATATTCCTATTTCCCCACGAAGTTCGATCCTCGTGGAAGACAGTTGTTTCAGTACATTCCCATTGGAGTTTATACCTCTATGGTTGAGTCTTGCTTGACAGTTTCTCTTCGGTTATTTCCCGAATTGGACTTCGGTCTTTGACAATCACACTATGAACATCTCCAGCTTTTGAGCATGGATCAAAAGTGCATTTATTTTGCACTTTGACATTATGAGGATCACCATTTGAAGACACACCGTTTCTTCAACAATATTACAAGATTTCCTCAACAACTTACAGCTGAACGACAAAAGATCTTTTTATTTGAGCAACTCGTCTTGGGCTGATTTATGCTCAAAGCAACAAACAACGATTTCCTCAAGACAATCTGTCCTTCCCCAGTGGATTATTTCAAGATTATCAAGTCAAAATAGAGGACATTACAGATACTTCCCCATTTGAGGATTTCTGCTACAACAATCTCACATATTTTTACAATTACAGCAAAGATATTCCTCAAAAAACGATCTTCCTCAGAGAGTTCATTATGAGTACTATCAATGACATATCTCCTTACAAGAGGACACTCCACAAATCAACCGGTTTACAGCTCCTCTGAAGATCCCCGGTGCATATTCTACAAATTGCCAATACAATACAAATTGCATCTACAATTACAAGTACAAGATCACATCTACAAAATTCTACAATTATAGATTACACAATATTTACATCAACAATTCTACAGTGTTACAATTTACAACCTACAATCTACAATGACATTATGGCTCACAGCCGAACATCTACATCAACATTACAATTTACAACTACAGTTACATCTACAATCTACAAATCACAACCCCCTATGAAGGTGCTCTCACGAGTTTTCATCATTTCGGGAAGGAACCGAGACCAGCTCATGGTTCCCATACCATGATGCAAGGGGAAGTTCAACATCAAGGAACCGAGACCAGCTCATGATTCCCATACCATGGTGCAAGGGGAAGTTCAACATCAGAAACCGAGACCAGCTCATGGTTCCCATACCATGGTGCAAGGGGAAGTTCAACATCAGAAACCGAGACCAGCTCATGGTTCCCATACCATGGTGCAAGGGGAAGTTCGACGTTAGAGACCGAGACCAGCTCATGATTCCCATATCATGATGCTCGGGGAAGCTCTACCACTACAACAACTACAACAACATCTACAACTACAATGACATCAGAGACCGAGACCAGCTCATGGTATCCTCATCATGATGCTCGGGGAAGTCATACATTTTATTATTTCAAGTTGAGTTCCAAAAGAAAAGATATACAGAAAAAAAAAGAGAAAAAGAAAAAAAAAAGATGAATCATTAACTCAGTTCACTTGGATTGTTACCAACCAACATTATGATAAGTACATCCCTTGACTACAAACTTCTTTCTCATCACCATGTCCCTGATATATGAGATACTGTTTTACCTCTGAGGATTCCCCAGTGATGTTTGTTTCCAGTCCCCGTGGAGTCTCCTTTTGATTGGGCTTGTTCTTCCCATGTGTCGTGTTTAGTTCCCTCCTGTGGCGTCATTTCTTCACAGGATCGCCTGTCTGGCATTCTCATATTATTACATATCATTTGCATTCGGTGATTTCTTACGGCCAAAAATTCGTGCATTGTTTATATTTAAGTCCCTCCTATCTCGTCGAGACAGAGATTTCGATCTCCATATCTCCGAATAGGAGTAACTTAAATAGGGGCATCTGTTGCACCCTAATTTTTGACCGTAGGATCCCACCTATTTTTGCGCATTCTCTATCGTTATTTGATATATTTAATATTTAAGCGACTAACCAATTTGTGCAGACGCAGTAATTTTTGAGTGGAGATGGCGTTCATTCTCAAGGTCAATCATTATGAATAACTAACCGTTTTAACCAACTCGTTTGTTTTGTTTTGTGAAGTTAGGACACTGAAGAAAGTTCGGAAGTCGTGAAAACCTTATGTCCCCCTTAGCGCCTACAGATTGTGCTGAATTATTGCGGAAAGTATCTACCCTCGTTTATTATGGTCTGACGATCCACACGAGGTTTATTCTCCGAGATCTTAGAGGGTTCTCACCCACTGGCTTCAAGTGAAATTTCATGGCAAGTTTTGAGTGGCATTTGGAATTATCTAAAAGTTTGTCTAAAACTTTCATTAAAGGGATCACAGTTGATACTTGGGAAATAATAAGTTTTAAAGAGGACGTTTAAAGTGGTATTTGGTTGTAGGGTTGTTGAGCATGTTTAACTTGGGATTCGAATAATAAAAGGACTTGTTCAAGATTAAATTATTTTGATCTGTTCATAACAAGGTTATGATTTCCAACTCTAAACCACGTGAGCAAGGTTCGAACGAGAAAAGGGATTAAGTTTTGCTTCAGGATCTAAAAGGAGGAATTCAACTCGCCATCGGTTATTCCCGCGGACAACGATTCTTTTATTGATATGTTCATGGCTTGTTCAATATTAGGGACTTGTGTTCATATACAAATATAACTTCATAAAATTATTTCAGCCTCATTGACAAATAAAAGGCAAAGAATTGACAATGCCAATGATATTGAGTTACGCTTGCAACACGGTTGGAAGAGGCCCTAAATATGAGGATAAAAGGGTGGCACCATTATAGTTGATAACTACCATCAGCTTCCTGTTTTACCATCTTTTGAATACAAGAATAGCTCTTCACATTTAAAACCAAAGATACAATATCCAAATTACAAATTCAGCATTTTCACATACACCGCACCGAGACGGTTCCCTTCGATTTATTAACGATTACAAGGTGGTCCTAGTCATTATTGGATTCAAGTTCCTAATATCTAAACTGCCCGAGGAGTGCGGGATTACATTAAGATCAGTTGAATACATTCCCGCGACGGCTACGACAATGTTTGAATCTCGGTTCCCTGCTGCCATCTTGATGATCATGACTCCTGTGGCCTCTTTGGAACGTCTTACCAAAGCATAAATATCCAACAGAAATTTATCGAACATTACGGATTCGCCATCACAGCATCAAACCTGCTATTTAGTTGGTTCCTTGAGTAATATCAGCTGTTGAGATTTGATGAAAAGGGCCTGCAAGACAAGTGCAACTTTTGTCAAAACTGTTTGATAAATAACAAGTCCAAATATGATATCATTTAAAGACCAAACTAAACTTCAAACATGTCTTGAGAAAGGGGTAGTACAACACACAACAATTTTAATCTCACAATTTGCAATATTTCTTGAAGCCATTATATCACTGCGGTTCACAACTTTTCCCAATAATTCAAGGTACAACTCCCTATTATCTTCTAAACTTTTGAAGTGCGGCGTCGAACTACGAGTGCGCCGGAGCCACCGGAGAAGTATCACCTGTTACAATGAAGCAAAGATATCAATTAACATCTCCAGTATATCATTCAAGATATCCTGCTATTAATTATGTTTTATTCATCAAAGACTCGCATCAGTGACCAATTTCGTTCACAAGCCTATCCAAATACTTTTACAATACTTTCAAAAAGAAGAGGAGGAAAGGTCGTGTATGAGCTATACGTTATTACCAAGAACAGAATTAACTACCTGCGATTATCAAACCACATTGACTTAATTCCTGCTTCCGTCACGGTGGCGGTAGCTCAGTCTATCTCGGACTTAGCACTTGGAGGCCAACATACTCTAAAAACACCGAAGAGAGTCGATGCTTTGAAAACAGGTGGGTTGACGGGCATTTAACCCGTGAACTGCAAAATGATGGAGCAATATCAGGGAACTAAGAATTTATTCGTAGAAGAAAGCCATGTGCGAAGAAAACATGGAGGGCAATCCAATAACGGTGTATATTAATAAACATACCGATGTCGCAGACTCACGATTCCAACAACATGATTGGCAGAGAATTCACCTGCAAACCAAAGAAAAACGAGAAAATGCTTTATTTGCAATTTATGTGGATTTAGTGATGAAACTCCACGAGACTACCACTGTAATTTAGGTCCAGATGGTCGACGTAGAGATGCTGACGAAAAGCCTGAGCTATGTAAAGGAACAGTTGAGTTTGTTGCTACTAAAGAATTCATGATCCGTGAGCCAATGCCCGTTGTGTATTTCTCTCTCGTTGATGTATCAATGAATGTTGTTCAAACTGGTGCAACAGCTGCAGCTTGCATTGCCATGAATCAAGTTATTGCAGACCTTCCTGAAGGTCCTCGTACGCAGGTGGGAGTTGCAACGTTCGGCTCAACAATTCATTTTACAACTCTTTGCAGCAGCCGCTGATGCTCATTGTTCTTGATGTCCAAGATGTTTATACTCCCTTGCAAACTGATGTAGTTGTTCCACTATCTGAGTATCGTCACCGTACCACCACAACAACACTCGGTCACCATTTCCTGTAAACCGAAACACCAACACAGTTAATGGACTTCCAACACAATCACACTTAAATAGAAACTCATTTCATAATTGTATTGCTATTACCGACATAATCCGTACATCGGCAAACGTGTTCAGGAGAAGATGAAAATACATGTGAATCAAGGTCATTCCAAAACCGTTGTTGACATGTTAATTACAGTTAAATTGAGAGATTTGAAGCATGATAAGAGAAGGGGATGTAACCACCTGCAAGAGGAATTCCAAAGGCAACAGGATGGCATCACCATATTGCCAACATCAGACACAATCAATCATCTTAACCACATCGTCAAGGACTCAAAAGCTGCCAACAACTTCAAGCTTCCACAACTCGAGCATATCTTTGTAGCCTGCATTCACAATAAAAGATTGAATTATCATTCAAACTTAAAATGTATCTTCCACCAACGTAAACCAAAGCCGACAAATCGCGGTCATTAGAACAAGCATAAAAGTTCAGGACAATGTGTAAATTACAACCTTCGAGATCACCTATATCAAGATTAGGCAGCCCGTTGATGCTCTGTGGTAGTCTTGGTGACCGGACCGCTAGTTTGAATGCTTTCTCTTCTTTCCTGAGTAAAATTCGAATTAAGTCAGAGCAAGATATTCAGAGGAGAATTAAATTGAGCCAACTACTGCAAACGGTACAAACACCACTCCCAACACCATCACGAGCTTTATTCAAGGCTGGGTATTATCGAGCATCGTAGTACACCAGTTCTATTACCGAATCCACCCTGGGCTGAAGTTTTCTCCTGACCCAAAACGAAGTCGCTATCCGCACCTGTCAAATATCAAACGCAAATTAGTAATAGGAATATTCGTGGAATAATTGGGGATTCAGAACCAAATGATCGGTACACAAAATCAGAGATTTAACACTCATATTATTACAATCACCAAAAAGGGAAAGATTTTAAATCAGATCATAACCGAATAGGAAAATCCCCATTCAGCATTCAATTGTGATTAACCAAATTCAAATCAAAGAATCAGACTACCGCCTATATAAAGGAGAGGGATATGATACGACGAAAGGGAGAACATCACAGAAATCCCACACAAAAGTATCAAACCCTAAATCGAAGAGGAAGGAAGACTTATCTGTTTCTCAGAGTCCGCCGCTGTCAAAATGCTTCATCATCGCAAATAACCAAAGCCTCAAGTCACCGTCGCGCCCACCACATCCGTTGCTCCGTGAAACCATCGCGAAGTCGCCGGCGACGCTATAATCATCATCATCGTGGGTAATATTTTCTTTAAGTAACATTCCCCTTTCAAGATTGATCTTGTTTTTTTGCGTTTTTGCTAGGTTGTATGAAATTGGAAAACAGATAAAAAGAGGGAGGTGAATCGAGAGAGAGGAGTCGCGAAGAAGAAGGTGATCAGAGATGGGAGTGAAGGAGAGGCGAGATCGAATTGGGGCCAATTCGATTTTAGGGCTCATTTGTTTTTTATTTTGCTGTATTTCTTTTACGTAATTGTCACCATTATCACTCACACACCACACTAACTCCGTTTAATCACCCTTAATTCCCATTAGCACTTTTCCTTTTTTCTTTTAATCAACCTATTTAAGCCATAATCATTTTAATTTAATTGTTTAACCACCTATTTAAATACTTTAATTGAAAACAATCTTTTCTATTCAGTTTTAAAAATGATTAGTAGTCTCTTTTATTTAATTTAACCTTAATCAACTCATTTTATTAAAATAAGGTATTTATCCTTTGAATTAATTTTTTTCTAGTTAATTAATTTTCTTTTTATTTTTAAAATAGCTTTTAAAATAAGTAAAAAATAAACAACTCTTTTTAAAAATCCTCTTAATTCATACTAAAAAAAATCTTTTGCTAATTAATTTAAGTTACCCTTTTTTCAACTCAATAATAAAGTATTTATTCACCATAAAAAAAACCTTTATTTTTCTCTCACAAAAAATAATAACATTTCTTAAACCATTAAGAATATCTTCTCATAGGTATAAGTCAAAATGCAACTTTTTACTAAAATCAGTTTCACATATCGAATATAACTCCTAAATCAAACTAATTCTTTTCTTATAAATCAATTCATACAAATCATATTTTTCTTATAAATAATTCAACTCCTCACCAATTAAAAATCAAATCAACTATTTTACCGAATCAAGTCAAACAGTTAAAAGGCAACCAACATCGTAAAAAATACAACTTAATTGTGCACTTCACGACACTCGCACTTACACTTAGCGCTTTCATGCGTATATTCTGTTTATCTTTATCCGCTTTTATTCTTCACAATGCACACACTCACCTAGCACTTTCATGCGTATGTGTGTGGTTTTATTCTTACAATTTACCTTCCGCAATTTACTTTACCGCAATTTACATCATTTACCGCAATTTATATTTATGCATCGCATTCCGTCCAAAGGAAAAACCTACACATAACTCAACGTTGTGTGTAGTTGCACATCATTTGCATCATATTCCCTTCGATCCTTGATTCCATTCAAGTTGATCATTTAAGTTTAGGACCTACCCTATAGGAAGGACCTTGTCTTTATCTTTACAACATAGACAAAACAAACAAACAACACTATGCAACTTTTTCAAACACATTAGAGAATAGATGTTAATCATCTTAAGTGAGATATAATCTCCACCCCCACAACAATACAATCAAACATGTAGGAACTTTGCCTTAAGAGCGATAAAGGCATACTTGGCGACCATCCGAGTATGTAAGACCTTTTCTTAAGACGATGCAAAGACCATTTCCTACAAACCCCCTTTACATTTGTGGCGGTTACATCTCCCTTAACATGAAGACTCATCTCTTCTCCTAAACCCAATCAAAACAACTACCCTAAACCCGTAGGAACTTTGACCACAGTCAAAGAACTCCTCAAACCCTTTAGGGGAACTACAAGTACTCTGATTCCACTCCCGTAAGGATATGTAGGCATAAGATGCGACATCTTATCGAGTATACTTAGAAAATAAACCCTTAGGTCTTTAAACCATTAAGCAGATAACACATAGCAATAAACAAACATAAAACAAGAGGTTCCTGTAGAGTACTACAGAAACTTAGGATGCTAGTACCTTCCCTAAGTTTAACCAACCCCCGAACCTATAACTCTCTAAACCTTGCATTTGCATTGCATCGTGGGAATTTCGATCTTTATCCCTTCCTTTGGACAAATCAAAGTTCGGTTGCAAATTGAATTAACGATTCAAACTAATCAATAGTTTGGTCCAAACCTCATTTCCTAGAGCTCGAAAAAACAATCATTATTTGCAAGATCGAGCACAGAAGCCAAACATCAGGCCCTAGCTCACACAACCTCAGAAGTCTCATGGATTGAATCACTACTAACTGAACCCGATGTTCCATATCAAACTCCTGTTTTACTATGTGATAACATTAGTGCAGTAATGTTGGCACATAACCCAATTCTACAGCAAGAACCAAACATACAGAATTGAACATTCATTTCATAAGAGAAAGAGCAGCTAACAAGCTTTTGTTCAACCTATACTAGGCACAAATTGCTAATGCAATTACTAAACCAATATCACATACATCCTTTCAAGACTTCAAAGACAAGCTTAAAGTTGCATCCCTACCACAACTATGAATTTAGGATAGTAGTAATTATAATAAAATAGTTAGTTAGTATCTACTAACTAACTTTAGCTTCATGCAAAGAGTGTATCATATATATATATATATATATATATATATATATATATATATATATATATATATATATATATATATATATATATATATATATATATATATATATATATATATATATATATATATATATATATATATATATATATATATATATATATATATATATATATATATATATATATATATATATATATATATATATATATATAAAAGCTACTTCCATGCATTGTAATGATTAATGAATCATAATTACATTAAAATGGATCAATATAAGGTAAATATAGGTAAGGATTTAAGGTTTAACGGGTTTAACAAGTAATGATTAAATATAAATATAAAGTAATCACATACATTGAAATGGATTAATGAATCACATACATTGTAATGATTAATTAAATCAGGGTTTAAAAAGTAATAATTAAATATAAATTTAATCTAATATATCATGCAATAGTAGCAAACTTTTTTAAATATCAACATATTTTTATAAATTATAAATATTAATTATATATTATTAACATATATTTTGAATTATACATATTATAAAATATTGAAATTTTTACACATTATGGTATAATTGAATAACAATTAATTCCATGTTAGTAAAAAAAAGTTAATATTTTGATTTTTTGTTATAAATTAATGTTATACTAAAAACAGAAAAACTAATTATCTATCAAAATATTAGAATAAACGTGAACTAAAAAATATATTCTTTTGATTTCTAACTAAAGTTTAAAATTAAATAAGAAAATTAAACTACACTCGCAATATTTGATTAATCATATATTAAATTTTCATATAAACAGGTATGCTTTAAATTTTTTCAAATATTAGTACCTTAAATCATGAATCAAGTTTTCATTTCTCTTTTATATTTTATATTTTGGTTAAATAGGTTTATAGTCCTCTTAAATATTTCAATTTCGATTTTAATTTTTCAAAATATTTTTTTTAAAAAATAGTCTTTTTATAATTTTTCATCTAATCTCTCTTATAAATTAGTGACGGTTTTTACAACTTAGCAACAAAATTAACAACAATTTTAGTGATAATTTATTACTTAATAATTGAGTTAACCACGATTTTAGTATTAGAGACCAAAAATATAAATGAAAATTTTTTAAAAAATCATTTTTTAAAAATAAATATTTTAAGAGACTAAAACCAAAATTAAAATATTTAGAAGGTTTATATTTTAATTTCACCTTTTATATTTTAATTTCATTTTCTTTTATTCATGAGTACTCCTCTCTCTCATGTTATTTGTTTCGGCATAAATATCCCATTATTTTGGTTACATTTTCCTACCTTACTTCCACTCATCTTCTTTCACATATTCTCTCTTTCCCTCTCCCTCTTTCTCTTCTTTCTATATTCTATATAACATAAACCACAATTTACCAACACTATAACCTATCTCAAACCCATTTTTTTCATTCCTTCTTCCAACCCTCTTCATTTTCTAGAACAAAAAAAAAATTAATATGGTGGTGGTGGCATCTCCAAACTCAATGATAGGTGAAAAGATTTTACCTATTGACCTACCAATGATAGACCTATCAGCTGAAAGATCAATGGTCATGAAACTCATAGTGAAAGCTTGTGAAGAATATGGCTTTTTCAATGTGATTAACCATGGTGTTCCTTATGACATCATATCAAAAATGGAAGAAGTAGGTTTTGAGTTCTTTGCAAAACCAATGGATCAAAAGAAGCTAGTTGCACTTGATAAACCTTTTGGCTATGGTTGCAAGAATATAGGCTTCAATGGAGACATGGGTGAGGTTGAATATCTTCTTCTCAATCCCAATGTTCCTTCTATTCCCAATGATTCATCAAACTTCAGGTATGTCATTGTTTATGATAATAATTATATATATTTTTGTTATAATTTATATAATGTCATTGTCCAAAACTTTTTCATTTATTGCATGTTTGGTTTATTATACTATTACCAACAATGACCTATATATTTCACTGTGATTTTGATAAAAGTTAGTTATTACATTTAGGGTTGACAGTGATGCCACCATGATTTTGTAAGAAAAGTAACTTTTAGGGGTGACAATGTCTTGAACAAAGTAGATATGAATACTATTGTGGGGATAAATAAAGTATTTTATTTGTACATTTTTACTGTAGATAGGTATTGTAGTTTTTTTTGGTCCCCCTTTATTTATTTTGTGGCATTTTTGTGATTGGAAATTTATGTGAATATTTATTATTTTATAAAGATTCCTATATTGTTAATGGAATATTGATGAATATTCACTATTTTTTTTAATTTTTTTCTTTTAGAAATTTATTACTAAAATTTATAAATAAATAACTAAATAAATACAGAAAAACTACTAAAAACACCAATAAAAAATAATGGGCAACTAACTATGTCGGTTATGATTTTTTAAATGAAAATTAAATATTTTTTGCGCATAATTGTAAAGACTAATTTTTTCGAACTAGGTATGACTATAATAGATAGTAAAACTCTTCTCAAGAGATTTTATTACTACTGCATATTCAGAACTGAATTTGAATTCAAGATTTTTAGTTAAACAGAAAGAGAATTTATGGTTTTTAAATATATAAAAAAAAATTATTCTATCATATAAAATATATACCTTAAATTTTTTTTTTTTTTTTTATTTGGACCATGGTTTTAAGTTCTTGACAGCTTAAACTGGTGGCTACCTTAGCAATGAATCATAACGTATTTTGGTTGATACTACGTACCTTCCCTTATGAGTTGTATCTGACCAACAAATAACAGAGAGAGAGAGAAGGATATAGATTGTCTCACATGTCATTGAGGGCCAATGGATATGTTAAAGTAGATGTTATAGAATTTTGTTATGATTTTTTAAATAGTTTTCTAATAAACGATAAAATTGATCTTCTTAAATTAATCGGTTTCAAATTAAATATCTATTTTTAAAAAAAAAAACATAAAAAAAGTATAACACTTTTAGTAATTTTGTGAAAAAAAAGGTTAAAGAAAAGAAAAATTAGTAACACTTTTAGTAATTTTGCACTGTGATCTACTAAAATAAAATTATACTTATTATTACAAAGTGTAACTTCTGATTAGACGTAGCTATTACTTTTTAACTGCGTAAACAAACATGTCATAGAATGATTAGAAATAATGTGGTGATTCCTTGTATGAATGATAATGGAAGTGTCCCAAACATTTTTTATAGGACAAGATGTTGTTTTTGTGGTCCTTAGACATGTATTTGAGACACACACAATTTATGCTTCACACACTCAATATGAGACACTAGTTGAAAAAAAGTAATGAACTTGAGGGGACAAATTAGGCATATAACCTTCTTTTCTAGAATAATAGCTGTCTCTCTTAAAAAACAGCATGCTCCCAATGGTTAATGTGTATAGTGAAAAAAAGGAATCAATATTTGAGACATTGTTTCATATCAATATTTTTCTTTATACTTTTATGTACACATGATAATGTGATAATAATTTTTTAATGATTATAGAGTAGGGAAAAGGTCCACAACACAAATATTTATCTTTCTTTAGCAAGTGATAAAAGTGTGCAAATTTTTTTGTCACACTTAAGTATAAGAGCTATAGAAATAATGCAATAAAAACAAGTCAAAAGGAAAAATATATAAAATATAGAATAAAAAATTAAAAACAAAAAATAGAAGAAAAATGTTTAAGATGCACGTGAGATTTTGAAACGATCTGTGTCAGCACATGGGAGTATGCAAAAGGAGTAGGTACCCCAAGGAGAGATGGGATTCACATATCTGTCAGACTATCTTTTTTCCTTCTTTCAAACTTTTATTTAATTTAAATAAATTTTTTGAGGTTGAATATATAATTGTTTAATGTTTTTAATGTTAAAGCAGTTGCACATAATAATATTTATATTAATTTATTTTTTTAAAATAAATACAATTTATAGAGTGAAAATAGAAAAATAGAAAATATGAAATGATGGAATAATATATCTATAAAAAACTAACAAAAACGATAGTTAAAAATATGAAATGATGGAATAATATGACTTAATAGCAATTTTGGTCCCCTTAATTTTAGAAATGATGAGATCAAAAATTTTGATTTTAAAATAGAGAGATCAAAATTAAAAAAAAAAACTAAAAATAGGAAAAAAAAATTCTGAATTTTTAAATAATGGAATCAAGACTAAAAAAAAAAATAGGAGAATCAAAACTGCAATTAAACCTAAAAATATTTAATTTATTTTATAAAAAAGAAATTTCACAAAATTTATATTATTTTATTAGATAAGCTTTATATATATATATATATATATATATATATATATATATATATATATATATATATATATATATATATATATATATATATATATATATATATATATATATATATATATATATATATATATATATATATATATATATATATATATATATATTTAAGATTAAATTAGCCTAAGTTGTGATATACTACTAGTAGTATTTATGTAATGTAATTTATCCATCCATGTGATATTGTCATGTGGTGGTAGTTATTCTGTATATATTTTCAGTTGAATGATGAAAAATATGATGTGATTTAGGGGCACTTTATGATTATTTTGGCAAAAAGTAGAAATGAAATGGGAAATGTCAGAAGTAAAAGAGGTACTGTTTGTAAGATTGACATGTATGTCTAATCAAATCAAAATTTTGTAAAAGTTGAACTGAATTTCAAAAAGTTGAATAATTAAACTCCAAAAAAGCAATACTCACCCTTCTTATTACTCTGATTTTATTTATAAAAAAGAAAATAATTTTTTAATTTATATATTTCATAAACATTAATTATTAGTTATTTATATATTTAAAATATATACATATAGTTTTTTTTTTTATAATAGAAATAGGAGGGAATAAAAATTTGATTGTTAATTAGATACATATTGTGAAATAACGAAAAGGTGAAATAAAAAAAGAGCAGATAGTGGCAGTGAATTGTCTGGTCTAGCAGAGAGAGATAGATTGATTGGGTGGCAGAGTGCAGGGTTAAAACCCATCCTCCTGCTGCCTCTGTCACTATCTTTCACTCAATTTTTTGAGTTTTAGATTTATTGAATGAATAATATATTTAGATAAAATATAGATTATTTTTTAATGTAAATGTTATTTATTGATTAATATGTTATTGTTAGAATGAAAATGTGTTAATTAGTATTGGTATAAAAAGAAGGAATACTAATATTATGGTACTGTGTGATGAGTGTACATGACAGCTCTAGTGTAAGGGCATACACAGAAGGTGTAAAAGAGCTGGCATGTGAGATATTGGAGCTAATGGCAGAAGGATTGGGGGTCCCTAACACATCCATTTTCAGCACATTCATCACTCAACTTGATAATGACTCTATCCTTAGGTTCAATCACTATCCTCCTAAAAACTCCAAAGATAGAGACAACTCTAATTCCTATAACGTTGGCTTTGGTGAACATTCTGACCCTCAGATTCTTACTATCCTTAGATCCAACGATGTTCCTGGTCTTCAAATTTCTCTTCAACATGGTGTGTGGAACCCAGTTGTTCCTGACCCCTCTGCCTTCTGTGTAAATGTTGGTGATCTTCTTCAGGTATCTTCTTTTCATAAATTCAATCTAATTCTTAAAATCTCGCATTCATATGTCATCCATGACTTATGACTATACTATTCGATTTCAGTTTAATATAGTCACCGCTGACGTGAATGCGAGATTTTTGCATTCTTATTCAAATATCTTTTTAAAAATATTCAATTCAATTATCAAAATCTCTATTTACGTTGTCGGTGACAATATTATACTAATATTATTTTAATATAATAGAGTCATCAACGACATGAATGCGAGATTTTTGCATTCTTTTTTTAAGCCCACAAGTTGGGTTCAATTTTGCTATGCTAAATTTAGTGTTGGGGGGACTTGGGGGCTGACATTGCATATATGAAATAATAATAATTATATGTATGGTCATTAAAGAGAGTACAATACTGAGTTGTAATGAATTTGCATATGTATCTTACTCACAATTCCCATTATTTTCACTATAGCTAAAAATAGATAGACATAACATGTTATGGTAGGCCTAGAACAAAAAGAGACATGTTAGGGTAGGGGTAAAGGTGAGATTTATGTAGAGTTTGATATTGGTCTGCGTTGGGGGCTCATATATTATTATTGTATTTTGAATCAAATATATTTATTGTTTTTATAAAACTCACAATTTCTTAAATTTTGTTATATTTTAGTCCTTATTCTTCTTTTGTAGATACTAAATATTAAATTTAAAATATATTTTTTTAAAAAAATCACTAAGGTTTATATATATAATATTTCTTCTGATCTTTAATATAAAAAAAATTTACTTATTATACAGATGCGTTTTTTTACTCTGTACTATCCAAAAATTTGTATTATAAGGTAAAATATTTCTCATACTCTTGTTTTAATTATGTTCATAAAAATATGATAGAGAAGAACGAAACATGGCATGCATGAAAATGAAAAAATATTTGATGAAATATTGACAAGTTGGTGTTTAAAAAGAGTTGGTAATAGATAGTTGAAAAAAGGATGTGATTGAAATGATTTATATTCTAAATGTTTGTTGTGTAATAAAGGTTATGACAAATGGAAGATTTGTAAGCGTGAGACATAGGGCCGTGACCAACTCATACAAGTCTAGAATGTCGGTAGCATATTTTGTGGCTCCACCACTTGATGCATGCATTGTTGCTCCCTCAGTTATGGTTACACCAAACAGGCCCTCCCTTCTCTTCAAACCATTCACTTGGGAAGAGTACAAGAAAGTCACATACTCACTGAGGCTTGGAGACACTCGCATTCATCTTTTCAGAAACTGTACACAATTAGAGTAATATTGCATGAGGTGTCTAAAGCTTGTTTGGTACTAATACAAGAGTGTAAAGTCTTCTTTTTTATTTTATGGTCCCCTTCTTAGGTGGTATATACTTTGCTAATACGTGCCAACAAATTTTGTATTGGGGTTA
Source organism: Lathyrus sativus (assembly GCA_963859935.3). NCBI lineage: Eukaryota > Viridiplantae > Streptophyta > Magnoliopsida > Fabales > Fabaceae > Lathyrus > Lathyrus sativus. Next base: position 116,738,359 of record OZ012735.1, read on the forward strand.
ATGGAATTGTGAAAGTTTATTATTACTTTGCATACAAGGGATAATAATTGTTTTTTTTGTATAAAAAATGTTTGAGTTTGTGGTTTTTTTTGGTTAGGAGGAGTTTGGTTCTAATACTAGATAAAAAAGAAAAAGGTATGTGTGAGAATGGTGACGATTAATGTTTAATACATTCTCATTCAATCAAGCATATGGATTTGAATTGGGTTGGTTTTAAAAAGAAATTATGGGAGTTATTTTAAAAAACTTTGTTAAGTTTTAAGGACTTGATTGTCTCACAAAAAATTATTTGGTTGCTTTGCATTAGATGATTTAGACAATTTTAAAAGTGCTTGTTTACAACAATTCTCACAAAAAAAAGTTACTTGTTTGCAAATTACTTGTTTGCTTTGCATTAGATAATTTAGACAATTTCAAATTGATAAATTCAATCAAATTTAATTATAAGTGTTTAACTTTAAAAATAAAATAAAATAATGAATAAGAGTATTTGTTTCTAAGTGTTAGTTCTTTATTAATATTAGAATGTAATGTAAATGTTACAACAATATTCTAAATGTTGTTGCACTAATTCACTAATATACAATTGATCGTTGACTTCAACCTTCAAATTTGATTTATTTATATAGGACTTGATATTTGTTTTTTTAATTATTTTTTCTTTTTAATTATGTGTCGGTTGGAAATAGACATTGCAATAAATAACGTTTTTTATAACGAAGTTTTCACCTTAAACAATAAAAAACTGAGATATAAAGTCAAAACGTGCTATTTTTTATTATTTAAAATAATAAAAAAATCATACATTTTTTCGATTTTTCATAACATCGAGATAAAAAAACAACTCAGTACAAGTTTCGATTCTCAGTTATCGCAATTTATGATTTTATTTGTTTATAAGTGTAAACAAAATGTTCTAACCCTTCGATTTTATATTTAACCGATACATAAAACAATAAGATTTTACTATAAAAACACTCGTTAAACATATTTTACTCTCTAATCCTTACTAATATGAAACCACCCCAAACTCGCAAGCATAATTCTTTGGGATGAATTGCAAGACAAAAATCTTCAATGTTCTTCTATCTTGAACAAAACTTTTTTCTGCCCTTACTATCCATCCTAACATAATGGTGTTGATGTTATCGTTGTTGTATTTTTAGAATAACCCTCAGTTAAAAAAGGAAGCTCAACCTTTGAAGAATACTCAGTTGATAGATTGCAAGTGCGAAATATCATTTTTGCTTCAAGTTACACAAAGAATAAAGTTTAATCAACAAAGAAGGGGGTTTAACCAACAAGGAAGGGAGCTTAACCTTTGAACAAAGAAGAGAATGTAACTAAATCTGAATATCAACGAAGATATTCATTAATAAGAGTAAAGATTTGAGGTAAACAATGTAATTTCAATAAAAAAATTATTCATCTCGGTTTTCGTCATCACCGAGGAGTTAGTTAAAAGGAGAAGATAAAAAACCCCGGCTTTATAATAAAACCGGGGTGTTTAATAATCATATTTTACTATAAAAACATTCGTTAAACAAATTTTACTCTAAGACTAACTTATATGTAGCCGCCAAAAGAGAGGAAATATTCACCACAATCCATTTGATCATGAGTTGCTACTACATATCTTTGAGATGTTAGATTTATCTAACCTTTTATGGGCTACAATCAATTGTGGTTTAGTTTGTGAAAAATGGGTTAATTGTGATTCTAATGGGGGTGCATATATAAGCTTTTTTTATTAATTAAGTGATCCTTTTTAACTAATGACTGAGTATCTGAAACCTAATTGGTGTAGGTAAAGGTGTGGACTTTAACCGGGGGCCCATAATGGGTAGGAACTAGGGTTATATATATTATATGGCTAGGTCCCCTCTGTAATCACAATAAGAATCAGAAACATAATTGACGGCTCCATAATTTGCCCCATTGAAAGTTGTGAACGGGAGTGTGAGATATAGAGAAAGATTCCATCATTCATCTTTTCGAGATTCTGAATCATGAGTTCAACAAGTAAGTATTGATGTTCTAATTTTATATAATTGAAAGATAAATTTTTCGGCTTACATATGGTATCAAAGCTAGGTTATATGAGTTAGAACTCAATTATTTGTTGTTAATATATAATTATAAATTAAGATGATCGTAGGACGATCCACTTTCTTTTCGCGTATCATTTGATTATTAATATGTGGTGCAATTTTTATTAATTTAGATGCAAAGAACACACTAGAACTTGTGAGAAAATTGTGATCACTAATTGTCCAATTACTTAATGCACCAATAAAATTATTATCATACCATTCTTGTTTATGTTACATCATTACGTGTCAGATCACGGTTCCTATTTCCTAATATGATTGTCTTGTATGCCGGCGTGTATATATAAGATGTCTTAGGCCATTATATTGATAACCTTGCAACCTAGTGACAGTTTTAGCATTTGATAATGCTTTTGACTTTTAATATTCATGCACATGCCAAACTCATATCTCCATTCTACTCACTCTTATGACTATGATATGATATTTTACTGATTTGTGTAACTCTTTATAATTTTAAAACTATTAAATTTTTTGTCCTTTAGTCTTTAAATTATTTATGATGTTTTAGGGTTTCAACAATATTGGGTTGGATTAATATTTTATAGGCTGCAATTTAATTTTGTTATAGTATATCAAATGTTGTGCCATAATTTATTGTCAATCATGTAGTTGTTATTTTAGTATTATATTATAATTTTGACAAAGTAGTCTTAGAATTGGAATTATGTATGGTTGTAATTCTGGTATGCTGAACTTAAGTGTTTATTAATTATACTTATTATTATATATTAACTAAATATGTTAAAAGGGTTTTAGCGGCGTTCTGTAACCTAATAATAAAATAGGTTGGCTTTTTCAATTAATATGGTTTGTGTTTCTTGATCACTTAATAATATTGAATTTTGCAAGGTGTAATATATCAATTAAAATTGACATTGATTATAATAGTATGGTTTTATAATACAATATTTTGAGATATTGTATAATATCCTTTTTATTGAGATTGACAGTGTTAAGGATAAAATTTATTCGGAATGTTATGTTGTTTAAATTCGTGATTGGTTCATGATTTATTTTGGCAAAAGAAATTTATTCCTATGCAAGAAAATCTATAAATTATTGTGTGTGATTACCACCAAAGTGAGATCACTCATTTTAATTTATAAAAGTCTATTTGTAGTTTGAGGAATGATATTAAGTCATTACTATGATTTTCTTCCCAAAGATTGACCATTGTATGTAGAGATTGTGGTTGACTAAGAATATAGCTATTGAAGATGCTTGAGTCCAAGGGATTTATTTATCCAAAGGAGATAAATTTCTAAACTCAATGTATGCTTATTGAGTGGCTTATTCTTGAATTCGTAGATGAAGTTATAGGAGGTGTTTTGGTTTAGAGAATTTATCTGCCCAAAGAAGATAGATTTTTGAACTAAATATATGCTCATCTGAGGTTCTGACATTGGTTGTAAACTGGGTTTTGCACATTCCATCCAAAGGGGATTGTGTGACAATGTTGGCCTCTTCATGATAGCTTATGTTCAATAAAGCTATATCTTGCCTTTATTATTTGTTTTAATGCATTCCTATTCTGTCTAAACAGTGACCTTCTCTATGAACAACTGTTATGCTTCTATTGAGATCCTGAATGGGTCTAATTTTAAGAAATGGAAGAAAGACATAGAATTTTCATTAAGGATTGCTGACCTTGACATGGCATTGCATGAAACCAAACATGTGATCAATGATCAGAGTACACCTGAAGAGAAAGAAAAATTAGCTAAGTGGGAGAGGAGTGACCGACTTAGCTTGTGTGCTATGAAGAGGATAAATTCTGAACATCTGATAAGTGGATTGCCTGAGAAAGATAATGCTAAAGAATATCTTACTGCTATTGGAGAGAGGTTTCAGGTATCTGACAATATTGAGTCGAGATGTTTTATGAAACAACTCACGAACATGAAATATGATAACAATGGGAGTGTCAGATAGTTCATTCTTAAGATGTTTCATGTCCAAACCAAACTAAAATCCCATGACATTGACCTGAATGAGAATTCTATTGTGTCTCATGCCTTAATTTTCCTACCTGCTGTGTTCACTCAAATCAAAACTGCCTATAATACATTTGGTGATAAGTAGACTATCAATAACCTCATTACCATGTGTGTAGCTGAAGAAGAGAAACTCAAAAAGGAGAAAAGTGATATAGCCCTCTGATGCGTCCGCAAGTGCATGGAAATATCAAAGTAATATAAAAGATTGTCGAACCCACAGAGACCAATGTCAATCTACCGTTATCTATTGCTACGGCGTAAAGCTAAGGCTAATGGAATTTGGAAAGTTAAATGCGGATGAAATTAAATGCACAAGAAATAAAGATTTTTGGTTTAAAGAAACGCGGTAAAGGAATATCGGTATGTAATGCTTTAGCTATCGGGAATTCGGCAGGTTACCGGTGCCTTTTTGTCTATTGCAAACACTTTTCAGGAGAACTTACTCGTTTAAAGACCTTCGCCTCACGATGGTTGTTGACTCGGGTCATAATTCTAAGGGCCGAATGTATGCTTTCGCTGTCCCATTCGGGGTTAAAACTACTTTTTGTAAACAAATAGATTCTAATTTCTTTTAAAGCGCTTTCGCTGTGTCTAAAATCAATGCCTAGTTTTTACTATCTGGTTCTAGCCTCAGCTGTCGCTTGTTGGTTCGTACCTTAATATGGTTTCCCACTGTCGTGGCAAAACCACCGTAAATAGCTTCTCACTGTCGTGACAAAGGTTTATTTAGAATTTAGATTAAAAACTACGGCCAGAAAGGTTGTTTGTAAAAAGGGAAGGTGCCAGTTACTATCGAATCCTGTCCTACTAATTCGGTTACATACCGATAAAACTAATTTATCTAGACATGATAATTAATGCAAACATAAATAAACAATGGTAGCAGAATAATATAGCATGCATACTGACAGAAATAAAATAATAATTCAATTAATAAAAACCTGTAAATCGTACTGATCTCGAATCCTTGAGTAGTCCTCCACAATGTCGGCAGGATTCTACTTTGGCGAGAATTAAAAGGTACAGGAACAAATAAAGCGATACAAATGAAAAAGGAAAAGAAATGGAAAATAATGCAGGAAAGTAAAATTGGCTTAAATGGGAATTTTGGCAGTACTTCGATACATCGAAGGTTCCCCCTTAAAATTGTGAATCTAAGGCCTATTTATAGGAGATAATTCACTCTTCAACTTCCAGAGATCATGGGTGAGTTATGGAGGGACTGGGAGTAACTTCCAATTAGTGGGCAGTGAGTGGAGAAAGTGTAGGAAGAAATTAAGTTGAGATTGATCGTGGCTTCTTCTGATTTGAACGTACTGACATTTTGCCTGCGTGACGGTCGTCATGAAATGTGACGATCGTCACACGCATGACGGTCGTAATGGACCTGTGACGACCGTCATATCAGCAGAATCCGTATCTGCTATTTTTCATCTGTTTTTCATCTCTTTTCCTTCCATTTCTTCTCCTTTTCTTTCTTTAGTCTAAATTCTTCCCAATCTGCTAAACGAAGTAAATTAATCATATAATAGAACATAAATCAAGATAAATTAATAATATTCACAAATAAATGCATGTAAATCAAGTCAAATAAACGATATGATTTCACGTTATCAAACACCCCCACACTTAAACCATTGCTTGTCCTCAAGCAACCAACCAACACGGTAAAAAGAAATAAGCATAGTTCGAAACAAAAACATGATGAGACTCTAATCATACGTGGCTGCTAGGCTAATGTTAGATCGATAGGTACTAAATATCAATACCAGGGATACCGTAACGACACAATTTCAAAAACTCCCTACTTATGCAAACCAATCGGAATCATGCCATTATAACTCAACCTATATCTCATGCTCTCTTTCACCCCGTTTCATTAAGCCCGTTATCCATACACATTCATGGCAAGTAAACCTGTTAGTGACTATGATCTCGATGCTATTTCATTTTTTTTCTCTGCAAATATGCTTAAGCATCAATTGAACTTAACGAGTTTGTACCGTTAGGCTAAGTGCTCGGGTGAGGAGCACCTAACTTAGAAGGAACATGCCTTTTTCTTCATAATTTATTTTCTTTCTTAATTTCTCATTTTACGCTAGAGATCATACACTTATTTACATCGGTTTCTTACTTAGTGTGTTTAGGATGGTGCTGACTGCTTAAATAAACTACTTAGGGATTACTACAAGAACCTGGAGCTTTAAGGTTTCGGCATAATGGGTACTCAAATTGATTTTGCATATTAGGGGGTTAAGGGTGTCAGGGCGGTATCAATTTTATCAAAATTTTCCCACGTTTTTCTAACATAGCCTGGACAGCCTATATACTTTCAGAGAACCATGACATGAATCGAAGCAAAAATTTGTTGGAGGTTAGAATTTTGAAATTTTGAAATTTTTGGGGAAATTGAATAACAAGCGAAAACCACGCATAAAGACTCGACAGCACATGCAAAGACTTTGACATAATGTTAAAAATAGATAAAAATTCCTAGAAGCATGAAATAAAATGTAAAACAATAGAGTTCCTCCCCCACACTTAAACCAAACATTGTCCTCAATGTTTTACTAAAAGGTGGAAAAGGAAAGATAGAACCTGTATGAATGCTACTGCTCTTGCTATCCTTGTCTTTGTTGATCACTTCTACTTCGGCGGCGGGCATTTTGAGATACCTTTGTTTGTGTAATTCTCAAACTAGCTCATCATGTTGCTCACGTCAAGAGGAAGTACTCATCATCAGTGTTCCCACCAGCAGAGACACTCGTAGGAATGTCCGTGGGCATAGCTCATCTTCTCAGATCGTCATCTAGAGAGTTTTCGCTTAGATATAGCTAAAGAGTAACAAGCGATACATTTCTTTATTTTCTGCAAATTTAAACAAACAAATTAAAATAAAGACCTTGTGGGTTGCCTCCCACACAACGCTTTGTTTAACGTCAATAGCTCGACGGCTAAGGAGTGCAAGTACTCATGGTGGTTCTTTCGAGAATGGTTCCTCGATCGAACTTTGAATAGTCTTCGGTTTCCATGGCCACATATCAAGCCATCGCTCATATCCCTCACCTTTTTGTTTCTTTCTTCTGTAGAGTGGTTCCTTGTTTTGAATGCGTGGTGGTGGTTCTGGATCTATCATGCGTATCAGCTTTTCAAATTTGGGCTTTGTTATTTCATCCACCACCTCAAAAGTTAATCTTACCCTTTTAACAGTAATGATGACCCTAGTTTCACGGTCCTCGAATTTTCTTTTCCTATGAGGGACCTTAGACAAAGGTGCATTGGTGTGTGTATTTTCCAGTACCTCTACATATGTTTTGGATTGGGAGTTTACCTTAGCTTCCACAACCAATTGTGAGAAAGAATTAGGTGGGGTATAGGGAGAAGGAGTAACAATGGGTGCTTCTTTCTCTATCTCTTCGACAACCTCCCTTTCGGGTGGTGTCGGTGGATTTTTCTCAATAATTATGCTTGTCTCACCAAAACTCTCCTCAGACTCATCATCACTCTCCCTAGGATCTTCTATTTGTTCTTCATTACTAGTGGTTACAACATTCACATGGCTCTCAAGGAAGGGTCCTAGAGATGTTTGTGTAAGCAAAGAGGTTTGAGTCTCCAAAGCCTTGTTGTGAGTCGCGAGGGAATCGACTATAATGCTCATCTGCTTAAGGTCTTCATCAATTTGGAGATGTTGTTTTCTAAAATCTTCATTTTGGAGAGTTTGTGTCTCCACAAAGCGCTTCATCATAGATTCTATCCTAGAGTGAGTAAACGTCTGTTCGAATTCTTCTAGTAATAGTTCAAGGTTGGATGTATCGAAATCTTGAGTTTCCTCAAAACATTTGGAGTCGTCATCGTAGAGGGAATTTGGGTGAGAATGCGTCATATTGAAATCTTCTAATAATATTTCGAGGTCGGATTTAAGCGGAATTTGTGGTTCCTCGAAATATTGGGGATGGTAGTTATAATATGGAGGGTGGTAATTATAAGGGAAATATGGGTTATACATAATAATTTAGATAAGAGTGCCTTAGTCTATACTATGCGACAACGGAATCACAATATTGACTGTTGGTCCCCGGCAACGGCGCCAAAAACTTGATGCGTCCGCAAGTGCACGGAAATATCGAAGTAATATAAAAGATTGTCGAACCCACAGAGACCAATGTCAATCTACCGTTATCTATTGCTACGGCGTAAAGCTAAGGCTAATGGAATTTGGAAAGTTAAATGCGGATGAAATTAAATGCACAAGAAATAAAGATTTTTGGTTTAAAGAAATGCGGTAAAGGAATATCGGTATGTAATGCTTTAGCTATCGGGAATTCGGCAGGTTACCAGTGCCTTTTTGTCTATTGCAAACACTTTTCAGGAGAACTTACTCGTTTAAAGACCTTCGCCTCACGATGGTTGTTGACTCGGGTCATAATTCTAAGGACCGAATGTACACTTTCGCTGTCCCATTCGGGGTTAAAACTACTTTTTGTAAACAAATAGATTCTAATTTCTTTTAAAGCGCTTTCGCTGTGTCTAAAATCAATGCCTAGTTTTTACTATCTGGTTCTAGCCTCAGCTGTCGCTTGTTGGTTCGTACCTTAATATGGTTTCCCACTGTCATGGCAAAACCACCGTAAATAGCTTCTCACTGTCGTGACAAAGGTTTATTTAGAATTTAGATTAAAAACTACGGCCAGAAAGGTTGTTTGTAAAAAGGGAAGGTGCCAGTTACTATCGAATCCTGTCCTACTAATTCGGTTACATACCGATAAAACTAATTTAGCTAGACATGATAATTAATGCAAACATAAATAAACAATGGCAGCAGAATAATATAACATGCATACTGACAGAAATAAAATAATAATTCAATTAATAAAAACCTGTAAATCGTACTGATCTCGAATCTTTGAGTAGTCCTCCACAATGTCGGCAGGATTCTACTTTGGCGAGAATTAAAAGGTACAGGAACAAATAAAGCGATACAAATGAAAAAGGAAAAGAAATGGAAAATAATGCAGGAAAGTAAAATTGGCTTCAATGGGATTTTTGGCAGTACTTCGATACATCGAAGGTTCCCCCTTAAAATTGTGAATCTAAGGCCTATTTATAGGAGATAATTCACTCTTCAACTTCCAAAGATCATGGGTGAGTTATGGAGGGACTGGGAGTAACTTCCAGTTAGTGGGCAGTGAGTGGAGAAAGTGTAGGAAGAAATTAAGTTGAGATTGATCGTGGCTTCTTCTGATTTGAACGTACTGACATTTTGCCTGCGTGACGGTCGTCATGAAATGTGACGGTCGTCACACGCATGACGGTCGTAATGGACCTGTGACGACCGTCATATCAGCAGAATCCGTATCTGCTATTTTTCATCTGTTTTTCATCTCTTTTCCTTCCATTTCTTCTCCTTTTCTTTCTTTAGTCTAAATTCTCCCCAATCTGCTAAACGAAGTAAATTAATCATATAATAGAACATAAATCAAGATAAATTAATAATATTCACAAATAAATGCATGTAAATCAAGCCAAATAAACGATATGATTTCGCGTTATCAAACACCCCCACACTTAAACCATTGCTTGTCCTCAAGCAACCAACCAACACGGTAAAAAGATATAAGCATAGTTCGAAACAAAAACATGATGAGACTCTAATCATACGTGGCTGCTAGGCTAATGTTAGATCGATAGGTACTAAATATCAATACCAGGGATACCGTAACGACACAATTTCAAAAACTCCCTACTTATGCAAACCAATCGGAATCATGCCATTATAACTCAACCTATATCTCATGCTCTCTTTCACCCCGTTTCATTAAGCCCGTTATCCATACACATTCATGGCAAGTAAACCTGTTAGTGACTATGATCTCGATGCTATTTCATTTTTTTTCTCTGCAAATATGCTTAAGCATCAATTGAACTTAACGAGTTTGTACCGTTAGGCTAAGTGCTCGGGTGAGGAGCACCTAACTTAGAAGGAACATGCCTTTTTCTTCATAATTTATTTTCTTTCTTAATTTCTCATTTTACGCTAGAGATCATACACTTATTTATATCGGTTTCTTACTTAGTGTGTTTAGGATGGTGCTGACTGCTTAAATAAACTACTTAGGGATTACTACAAGAACCTGGAGCTTTAAGGTTTCGGCATAATGGGTACTCAAATTGATTTTGCATATTAGGGGGTTAAGGGTGTCAGGGCGGTATCAATTTTATCAAAACTTTCCCACGTTTTTCTAACATAGCCTGGACAACCTATATACTTTCAGAGAACCATGACATGAATCGAAGCAAAAATTTGTTGGAGGTTAGAATTTTGAAATTTTGAAATTTTTGGGGAAATTGAATAACAAGCGAAAACCACGCATAAAGACTCGACAACACATGCAAAGACTTTGACATAATGTTAAAAATAGATAAAAAATTCCTAGAAGCATGAAATAAAATGTAAAACAATAGAGTTCCTCCCCTACACTTAAACCAAACATTGTCCTCAATGTTTTACTAAAAGGTGGAAAAGGAAAGATAGAACCTGTATGAATGCTACTGCTCTTGCTATCCTTGTCTTGTAGGCCATTATATCGATAACCTTGAAGCCTAGTGTCAGTTTTAGCATTTGATAATGCTTTTGACTTTTAATACTCATGCACATGCCAAACTCATATCTCCATTCTACTCACTCTTATGACTATGATATGATATTTTACTGATTTGTGTAACTCTTTATAATTTTAAAAATATTAAATTTTTTGTCCTTTAGTCTTTAAATTATTTATGATGTTTTGAGGTTTCAACAATATTGGGTTGGATTAATATTTTATAGACAGCAATTTAATTTTGTTATAGTATATCGAATGTTGTGGCGTAATTTATTGTCAATCATGTAGTTGTTATTTTATTATTATATTATAATTTTGGCACAGTAGTCTTAGAATTGGAATTATGTATGGTTGTAATTCTGGTATGCTGAACTTAAGTGTTTATTAATTATACTTATTATTATATATATTAACTAAATATGTTAAAAGGGTTTTAGCGGCGTTCTGTAACCTAATAATAAAATAGGTTAGCTTTTTCAATTAATGTGGTTTGTGTTTCTTGATCACTTAATAATATTGAATTTTGCAAGGTGTAATATATCAATTAAAATTGACATTGATTATAATAGTATGGTTTTATAATACAATATTTTGAGATATTGTATAATATCTTTTTTATTGAGATTGACATCTTGGAAATAGTTGGGTATACTGACTCTGGTCTTGCTGGGTGTGTTGATGATAGGAAATCTACTTCTCATTTTATGTTGGTTGGAGGTGCGATATCATGGAAGAGTAAAAAGCAAACTTTTGTTGCCTCTTCTATTATGCAGGCAGAGTTTGTTGCTTGTTATGCTGCTGCCACTCATGTTGTTTGGTTAAGAAATTTAGTGACTGGACTTTGTATTCTTGATTCCATTGCAAAGCCACTAAAGCTTTACTGTGATAATAGTTCAACTGTGTTCTACTCCAAGAATAATAAAACTTCTAGCAGTTCTAAGCATTTGGAATTGAAGTATTTGACAGTCACAGATCTTGTAAAGAAAAATGACATCTTTGTTGAGTACATTGGTACTGATTTCATGCTAGCTAATCCCTTAACTAAGGGACTTAGGTCCATTGTGTTCAAAAACCATGTTGAGAGCATGGGCATTATGAGTTTTTTTGATGTACTTGGTTAGTGGGAGTTTGTTCTTTATGTCATTTTCTTATCATGTTATATTTTATTTTGGATACTTTAAGTGTTGGATTGTCAAGTACTTTCTATTTTAAGCAATTGATATTACAATGATTATTATTATTATTTGTCATTATTTATTTATATGTAAATTGCTAAAATTAGGGCTAAGTGTCATCAAAACCACCATGCCTATGGTCGACACTAGTTTGGAGTTCGAGGCATGATTATAATTTTGAGCTCGGTTTCTTCGGGACCACTATACCGGTGGTTGATGCCACATTGGAGCTAAGGTCTGATTTTAAGCTTGGCGTTGTCAGGACCACTATGCCGATGGTCGACGCCATATTGGAGTTGAGGAATTATGGTTTGTAAAACCATACAATTTCTTTGGCTTTAATGCATTTGAGAGAAATTGTTAAGGACTGACAAAGAAAATAGAAGTTGGATGTTGGATCATATTAGCATGCTATTTTCTTGCCACACTCCACACTGATGACTAGTTGACATATTATGTAGTATTTGTAACCACGAAAGGTTTTATGTCAATGAAGGATATAATAATCGTCGTCATTCAATACTGCTTAACTTTTTTTGGATGGAGTCATATTCAGATACTGCACCTGGAATCATGCATTTCCTTAAAATGTGGCCGCATTTTAAAGAATTAGTCATTAACCCGATAGTCGCTTTCAAAATGTATTTTAAAATAAAAATCATACAATTGATTTTGCCCAAGTGGGAGAATGTTAGATTTATCTAACTTTTTATGGGCTACAATCAATTATGGTTTAGTTTGTGAAAAATGGGTTACTCGTGATTCTGATGGGGGTGCATATATTAAACCTTTTTATTAATTAAGTGATCCTTTTTAACTAATGGCTGAGTATCTGAAACTTGATTGGTGTGGGTAAAAGTGTGGGCTTTAACCTTGAGCCCATAATGGGTAGGAACTAGTGTTATATATTATATGGCTAGGTCTCCTCTGTAATCACAATAAGAATCATAAACATAACTAACGGCTCTATAACTTGCCCCATTGAGAGTTGTGAACGGGAGTGTGAGATACAGAGGAAGATCCGGTCATTCATCTTTTTGAGATTCTGAATCATGACTTCAATAAGTAAGTATTGATGTTCTAATTTCATATAATTGATAGATAAATTTTCCGCTTACATGGGATGGATTGCAAGTGCAAAAAATACAAATTCTCATTGAAAAACATATCTCTAGCATCTTGCATGAGACCTGGGACATGAAAAATAAAAATTCTCACTGGTAAACAGATTTTACAATGTATTTTTAATGTTTTATGTAAACAATGTAATTTAAAAAAAAAATAACTTATTCACCTCAGTGTTCTTCATGACCAAGGGGATAATTGAGTGTTTGTTACTATATTCAACGCCCTTAAACAAATCTTTGACGTCCATTTAATATTTATCAACACTTAAGAATCTGCCATTAATGATCCGCGTGAAACCTAAAGGACATCCAATATAAAAGCATGCTGAATATTGAAAATCTAACCTATATTGAACATGAAACGCTTGAAACATAAAGACGTTTGAAAAAGGTTCTCTAAGATGGATTGTAAGAGTATAAAATTACTTGGGTTTAAGTTTTGTTTTCTTAAATATTTATTTGAGCACAAAATTATATATTTGAATATTGATTTTATTTATATAACCCTTATTTTGTTTTGCTTTAGAATCAAATGCAGGCAAAGCCTTGGACAATATATTTGCACCAATATTTGAACTTCACCCACCTAAGAAATTTGATTTTTATTTAGATCTATAGGATATTTGAGTTTTATTTTAATATTTGTGTTAACAATGTAATATTATAAGTAAACAATGTAATATTTTGGGTAAAAAAATATAATATTCTATGTAAATCATATAACGATTTTCTTTAAAAAAATTAATCTTACCCCTCAGTTTTATTTGTAAACTGAAAGGCAAGATAAACTAATTTTGAAAATAATAAAAGTGTTGTTATTGGGGCTCGAACCCATGTCCATATAACTTTACCTCTTGTTTTTAATTCCATTGAGGTGATAAGTGACGAGTTTTCATGTCGTCTTTCGTTACCTCGCTTATTTAGCCGAGGTATTATGTATTTCGTGTCCGAGGTAAAAAGCACTTTTTGTAGTTGTAGGAGCCATTAGACTTTACTATATGTATGACATCTTATGCTTTCACTCCTTGGACTGACATATTTGTCAGGTGTGATAATTGAGATAACATTCTCTATGGTAATTCAACACAGCAAGTCTTTGTCATATGAGCACATATGACTTGATCTTCGTATGGGCACAAGTTATTAATTTTTGTTCTAAAACACAAGTGATCAATTCTTCGAGGGGGTGCATATGATCGTGGCTTTGTTTATTTTTTTAGATGATTGAAAAATTATGTACACATTGAAATAAAAACACATCATAGTATCAATTGTTTTTAATTATATTGTTATATCAAAACTCCACAATGTGATGTTATTGTTCTTCAAACTATATTTGGTTAAACAATATCCCCTTTTTTATGATGGAAAACATATATAACTTTATAAAAAATTTAAAATAAAATAAAATAAAAACTTATAGTGTGAGGTTTATAAGCTCCCATTGAATCTAAGTCAAGTTAAAAACAAACAGTTAAAATTAAATTGTAGTGTGTGACAAACTCTATTGATTAGATTCATAACATTAAGGCAACATGGTTTAAATAATTAGCAAATATTCTAGAGTGGTTTGATTAGTTCTTGGTTATGATCCTAATGGACAGATACACGTTGATTTATCTCATATTTATCTCTCTACATGCACATTGTAACATTATGATTTTCTCCTCCTTTTGTCATCAACACATAGAATTAAAGAGAAAAGGATTAAAACCTTCAATTTTTTAAAACAATAGAACCTTTAACAAGGATAAATAAATAAACACGAAGAATTAAAAGGAACCATCTTTCATTGGTTTTAACAAATTATCTCATTTCAAAATATCTCAAAAGGGAAAAATGACAAAAAGACAAAGATAAGCTACAACAAACAACACAACTAGATTTAGTCGTCTTGGAAATGGAGTTGAAGAAGGTTGATTTGGAACTCCAAATGTGTGTCATTTGGATCAGAAAAGGGAAACGCTCATGTTTCGTCTATATTCACTATTAGAGGGTGTAATTTCTCACAAAAAATAATGAACCCCAATCAATAGAGTATGAGCCATTAGAAGAAGATGACGATGAAGAAAAAGCTAAGCAAGTGTCTCATATTCGAATGTTGGGAAATTCATCGAAGACTTTCCATTCCATTTTAAATGGGTGTTTGGGCTAGGTGGTGGTGGTTGAGTTGTTGGGGCAGTCGAGCTTAAAATGATGGTAACCAAATGTTTACATACAACAAGGTCAAGTATTTTCTTAATGGGTAGGCTTGTGTTGAATATTCAGATAATAAGGGTTTTGAAGCGTTCAAATAACATTTTGGTTTAAGAAAAAAAAGATATTTTGAGTGGGTTTGAGATAGAAATGAAGGATGTGGTGTTTGATTGATGTAACATGTATTTATATTGGAAGTGGAAAAAAAATGAAAGGCCACACAAAATAATTAAGTGCGTGTAATGAAGAAGAAAATATATTAGAAGAGAATATGTAAAGGATTGTGAAAAAGCATGTGAAAATAGGTAAAGAGAAAAAAAATGTTTTACTGAAAAATGAAGTGTTAAAGTGGTATTGAGAAAATGAAAAAATTAATACAAATGGAGGCACAATGATGTAGAAGGTGTAGCGTCTACACAATAGATAGTGAATTGAGATACGTGTCACAAACTTAATTTACTTCTCATCATAATTTTAGCATGTGTAAGTATAATGAATTGAGGGGTCTAAGTGCTTTGACAAAAATATCACATAGGGTTAATTTATCCTATAAGATCAATGATTTAGAGGTTAAAATCACCAGAGGTCTTTGAGAATGTCCTAGAGGTTCATTTTTCTTAATTTTAAAGAAAATTAGATTTCCTATCTAAAGGAATGCCATCTAGTAGATCACTCATATGATTTCAAACACTATTTTTCAATAGAGAGAATATTTAATTTTCTTCTTTATGAAATTGAACTTATTCTCATCTAAGAGGTTTGTAAAAATATGAACCCTTTGATAGTCTGTACTGACAAATTTAATATTTAAAATCTTTTTTAGAATATAATCTTTACCGAAGTGATGTTTAATTTCAAAATGTTTTTATCTAAGGTGAAAAATTTTATTTTGATATTAAAACGGCAGAAGTATTATCATAATGGATAAGGATATTATCTTTCTTTATTTGTTAATCTTCGAGTTGATGTTTTATACATAAAAGTTGAGTATTGTAGCTTTCACTGGATATATGATCTACTTATGTTGTGGACAAATCACTTATGTTTTATGTTTTACTTTCTCAATAGATGATATTGTCACCAAGGAATTAACAACTTTCACTAGTGCTTTTTCTTTCTGTTATGTCTCTAGCATAATCAACATCGCATACCCCAACTATCTTGTATAGATTCATTCTTATAACACAAGTCAAGATTAGTAGTACATTTTATATATCTACAAATTCTTTTAATAAATTTTAAATGAGTATCTATATTATATGATTAGAAACAAGCACACAGACAAACACTAAATAGAATATCATGTCTATAAGTAGTGAGATATAAGAGTGAACCTATCATATGTTTTTATACATTTTGGTCTACAAGAGTGAGACTCTCAACATTCTCCAAGCTATAGGTAGGGTGCACTAAAGTTACTATAGGGTTACATTTCACCATGTCAAACTTAGTTCTTTTGTGTACTTGATTTGGTGAATGTATATTCCATATGTGTTTTGTTTGATTTGAATGCCTTGAAAGAAATCCACTTATGCCATCATGATCATTTGAAATTTAGCATGCATAATCCTGACAAACGTTTTACAACGAGTGCATTAAGAGAAAAAAATGATATCGCCAACATATATATGAATATATCAAAAAATTCATTTTTGGTTATTTTACTGAATAATATAGATTCAACCTGTCCTCTTGAAAAAAAAAATCCTTTTTAATGAGAAAGTTATCGAATAAATCATACCAAGATCTATGCGCTTGTTTAAGAGCATACATTGACTTTATCAATTTATAAACATGTTCCAGGTGTTTGACATCTTAAAATACATGAGGCTATTTGACATAAAATTATTCACTAATATATTCATTAAGGAATGTATTTTTGACATTCGTTTGATATAGAGCAATATTACGATGAAAAATAAATGATAATAATAATTTGATTACTTATAACATTACTATAGGTGCAAAAGTTTTAGTGTAGTCGACACCTTTCTACGGACTATAACCCTGAGCTATTAGCCTATCTTTTTTTCCTACCACATTTCCTGTCCCATTAAGCTCATTTTTGAAAACTCAATTTGTTCTAATGACATATTTTCCTTGTGGTCGAGGCACTAGATCCCAAAACCTTTCCATTGGAATTGGTTAATTTATTCTTTCATATACATTTTCCATCCATCATCACCCAAAGTTTCATCAAATATGTTGGTTTAATTATTGAGATTAGTCCAAATAAATACTATATCCGTCTCATAAAAAGTGTCCTATTTGAGCAATGCGCGATTCTTAAGAAAATGATTAGATGTGTTAGTTTTAGTGGAAAAATTAATATCATTTACTAAAATACCCCTATTAAATGTAGTTAATAAAGTAGTTGAATAAAGTGAAAGCTAATGAATAGGGGTACAGTAGTGGAAAAATAATAATAAATGTTGCGTTAGTAATGTAAATGGACAATTATTTTGAGACAAAGAAAAAGTTCAAATAAGACACTTTTGTGAGACGGATGGAGTATGCTTTATTTCTAAATGACGATCTCGACCTTTGACGAATAATTTTTTTTTCAATTATTAAATTTTTTGGATTTGATGACATGTAATTGAAGGTTAGTCCAGGTGGTGCTTATTCATCATACGATATAATATCTTTTGTACAACCAGAGGGTACTTGAATGTTTTGTGCAACTACAAGTGATTGAGGCTTCTCTATAATCTTTAAATATGCAATTACTTCAACTAGCCCAGACTCATCATTGTAATGCTTTTTATCATTGAAACTTATATGGATTGATTCCTCAAACCTTGAGATTTCTTTTTTAAACACTTTATATGCCTTGGATCTTTCATATTTTTCCAAGAGGGTACACTTTTGTGCATCAACATCAAATTTCTTTAGGTAAATACTTGTATTTAGAATGTAACATGTAGATCCAAATTGATCAAAAATATGAGATGTTAGGTGTTCTTCCTTTCAAAAATTCATAAGGATCCTATTTAAAATTTTCTAATATATATCCTATTTTTAATATAGCATGATGTATTGATTGCTCTTGCCCAAATTGCTTTTGCAATTTTTGGTTCACTCAGCATGATTTTAGCCATTTCTTGAAGAGATTTGTTTTTCCTCTCTATAACCCCCATTTTTTTAGAGTTATAGGACAAGAAAATATTGGACAATACCATTTTTTTTTCATTATTTTTTCCAAAAGTTTTTTTTCAAATTCACCATAATGATCACTTCTAATATTTGATTCTTTTTTATTTTAAACTTGTTTGTAGAACACAAAAAGTAAATAGTATGACTTATCCTTCCTTCTAAGGATTTTTTATCCATGTCCATATTTTAAATCATCAACTATAACTAATCCATATTTATTTCTATTGACTAATGCAACACCAATTGGTTCAAATTGGGTATGTCTCTAACAAGTTTTAACCTACTAAATTTAGAAATTAATCTCCAATTAGCATCTCTTAAATTTCCGTTCATTCATGGAAAAAATGCATTTCACCTTTTTTGCCATAATTTCATTTTCCCATTGAAAATGATTGAGCCTTCTTTTTTACTGATGACTTTACAGGAATTTTTGTCTAAAGACTTTCATAATCGTTGTCACTTAATTGACTTATGTTTTGTAGGTTACGTTTCAATACTAAATTTAGTATGACATTATGAGTTCAATTATCCAATCTTCATATTTTGATCATTTATGTGTATGCATTCTTCCTATTCATCACTCATCACAGTTTGAGGATCATCATCTATCACCATATTGATTGATTCCATGATGGTCTTGGTATGATTGTTATACTCACGATATGCCATGTTGATCGAATATCCCAAGATAATTCCTTGATCACACTCGGGGTCCATCTTACGCATTTGCTCTCGATCAATCAAAATGTAGCATTTACTGCCAAACACATAGAAGTATTTGACATTAGGTTTTATCATTTCCATAGCTCTAGTGAGTATAATTGGTTCCTAGTCACATGGTTACTCGATTGTGAATATGGTATGTTGTGCTCATTGCTTCAGCCTATAAGTGATAAGGTAAATTCTTCGCAAGGAGAATTACTCTGGCCATCTCTTAAAGGGTTCTATTCTTGCGTTCAAACACTTTATTTTTTTTGGGTAGTCATAAAAAACACGACCTTTCAAATGTGGTAAAAGTGTCTGATTTTTCTATAAGAAAGTAAACCTAGGTGAATTTTAAGTAGTCATCAACATACACTAAAATATATCTCTTGCCGCCTAAGCTCTATACTTGCATAGGTCCCGTGAGATCCATGTGAAGTAACTCCAAAACATTTGTCGTGTTAATTCATCTTCTCTAGTGATCGAACAGGTTAAGAGTTGGTCACTTGATTGAGATCTCCACATGTAACAATTATCATAATACCTTGTTACTTTCATGATTTCCTTATGATTTTTGCTCATGACAATGCATTCAGAACAAGTGAAGTTGACACAAAGATCCTGGTCACACAATTGACTGATGCTAATAAGATTGGCAATCAGTACTTCAACTAGAAGAACATATTTCAAATTTGGAAAAACCAAGATACATTAGTTTCCCTTTCCCCATGATCTTCCCTTTAGAACCATCATCAAAGGTAATACAATTGTTATTGTAGGGCTTTACCTCTATTAAGTAGTTATTCTCTCTAGTCATATGTCTGGAATATCCACTATCAAAGTCAGGGTCGTTTATAGACATTTTGGGGCCTTATGCGAAAATGTTAAATATAAGAATTTTAAAGAGACTTAGTATATTATATAAAATATTAATTTTTATATTAATCTTCTAGCTTTTTTAGCTGCAAAATCATTTATCAGAGTTTTATAATCAAGAAATTCTAAAACTTCACTTTCAATAGATAAAATAGCTAACTCATTCAATCCATCTTGCAACATTGTTGATCTTAGATATGATTTAATCAATTTTAATGTTGAAAAACTTCTTTTAGAAGTAGCAACTATTACAGGGATTGTCAATAAAATTCTATATGCAATGTAAACATTTGGGAAAAATCTAAAGTTTTAATATAACTCAATACTTCTATTAGTGTGCTAATTTCTTCTCTTAACACTTCTCTTGGTACTTTCAATTCTGAAAATAAATCAAGACCGTCAATATTAGAGTATTCATTAAACCTAAAAAACTTGCTTTTGGGTCCTTCTTATGAACAATAATAAATTTATCAAGATCACCACATTGAGATTCAATTAGTTTTTCAAGCTTTCGTTTTTTCTTCAATTTTTCATAACTAGATTCATACTTTCTATTTGGCATTTTCTTTTGTAAATAATCAAAATAAAAAAAAATTAACTAAATATTAAAGAAATCAAAATAAACTAAACTCTAAAATAAATATAGAAAAGGATAAACGATGAACAGAACGATAGAACCTGGAATTGGAAACAGACAGAGATGAACGTCGGGATGTATGCGGTTTATAGGCGTTCATAATCCAGATGATGTCAAATTCAGAGAGGTTGAGCCGCAAAGACAAAGTTTGATCAATAGACAATAGGTTTCAAGAGAAGGAGAAGAAGAATTATTATTTTATGAACAGAAGATTAGCAGATGAAAAAAAACGTGAAAAATGGAGTCTGGAGAGTGAGAGACGTTAGTTAGGGAATTGAGATGGGTTAATAGGGATTTACTTTTTTTGGATAAATAAATACTTTAAATGACATTAATTATGATATTGATTAATTTTAAAAAAGACAATATTGATTGACTAATTTTTAAGGAAGAGAGAGATTCTAAATTATTTTATTTTAATCAGTTAAAATTTGTTAATAGTTAGTATTAATAAATATTTTGTTTGGGGCCTAAAAATATTTTTTTTGGGGGCCTTAGGCTAATTCCTAATTTTCCTTGCGTCTTGCACGACCCTGATCAAAGTGCCAATATTCACAAGAGGATGCTTTTAGATAGATGTGAGAAATATGAATTGTTGTTGCCTCTTTAACCTTCCAAACTTTTTGAACATGATTTTTTATTGGTGTTTGCTTGGTTAGTTGTTGTTTGTGAGGATAAAAGGGTCTACCATGCAGTTTGTAGCAAAATTTTCAAATGTGCCCAAATTTACCACGGTAGTGACATCTTCAAAATGGTTTCTTAAAATGAATTCTACATTGATAATAATGTCAAGCCAATTGCTTTAACATAAAGTCTATCATTCTTAACTCAGATTCATGTTCATGAAAAACAAATTTATTTTCTTATTCGTTCATAAAAATGTAATGTAAACCATTACCTTTCATATCTCTAGCTATTTTTCCTTCACCGAGGATTTTATCTAGAATCTACTATCCACAATTTAGAATGTAAACTGACTTGGTCATGCGCTCTAACTTTGAGTTCAGAAGAGTGACTTCTTCTCTAGGGTCAATAGTAATTTTTATGGGATTAGCTATCTCTTGAAGTAAGATAGTTATTTGAGACTTTTGTTTCTTAGCAGACATGCATTCTTCTTTCCAGTTAACATACAACACTCTATATGTTTCAGCAACATATTCATTAGAGAGATCTTCATCGATGGATTCACGATCATTTTGATAATTTGTCTTGTAACTTAGGCGAGCAGTGAAAGCAATTACACTGTTAGCCTTTTCTTCATCTTTCTTCTTTTCATAATCTTTATTAAAAAAATGTAGTAGTGTATCCCTTCTTTTGCTTTAGAAGAAAGTTGGTACATTCTTCCTGAATGTGCCAAAGTCCTTCACATTCATGACATTTTATCCCTTTGCCTTTGTTCAAATTGTCTCATTCTTTGTTCCTACATTAGGATTTGAAGGCTTTTGATTTTTCAGGAACTTTGTCTTTGACATTTGTCATAACATTGTTCCTAGACAGTATGTCAAGTCTCCTTATTACTTTAATAAACCTTTTTTTTTGCAAGTAATGCAATAAAGTTGGATAAGTTATGGTCATTATCTTCTATGTCTTTCTCCTTGTCATCTTGTACATTAAATATGAAAGCAACACCTTTCCTTTTTTTTTTCAACCTTGCCATTGATAGCCATTTTAAAAGTCAACAATGAATAATAACTTCATCCACTTTTGTTGAACTAATGTCTTGAGCTTCTTCTATAGCAGCAACCTTATGTCAAACTTTGGCAGAGATCTAAGGATTTTTTGGCCAATTTTTCTTCATACATTTCTTTACCTAAAGAAAATGAGTTTTTTGCTATGTACCGAACACAAACATAGAAGTCTGCTATGGTTTTGTTTTCTTTCATTCTCAGGTTTTTCAAACTTGGTGGTAAGAAGTTGAAGTCTTGACATACAAAATTTTTGAGGTGCCTTCATGCGCGGTTTTGAGAATCTCCTAAGCTTCTTTGGCTTTGATACAAGTGTTGATAAGGCGAAATACATTTTTGTCAACTCAATTGAATATGTCGTTGAGAGCACAAGAACTTCCATGATATTTTTCATCTTACTCCTTGGACAAATATGCTTTTGGCTTCAGAGATTTAGTTTCATCTTCAGTTGTGACCATTGGATGTGTCCATCCTCTGAAGAATTCCTTCCATGTTTTGTTATCCATGGATTTGACCAAAGCAATCATGCAAGGTTTCCAATACTCATAGTTTGTTCCGTCTAAAATAGGTGCCAATTGAAATTTTGTTCTTCTTTAGAAAAGATGTCAAACACAATATGCCAAAGAATGTGTATAACAAGATGGATCCAACAACAATTAAAATGCAAATAAAGTAAATTAAATACAAGTAATTGGTAACCTAGTTTGGTGCAATATCCTACTTCTAGAGGGCGTTAACCCAATAAAAGAAATTCACTCTTAATAGTATAAGTACAAATTAGTCTTAGATAAACTCTTCTAGTTCAATGCCTTTTTTCTTAATACTACCTGTGAACTTCTATTTACGACTCTCCATAAATATGAGACCCTTATAACTTTCTCTCAACAAATATCTCTAATGTTGGATAGATTATAAAAGTTAGAATGATGAAACTATTACAACTCAATAAGGCAAACTATATTCCTTTGGATAGGAATGACACAAATGAATAGAGTTTTACAAGGTAAACATAGGAAAACACAAAGACTCAACAAATATGAGATGCCTTACAAATTTTCTCAAGGTTTGAGTATTTGGCACGAAAAGTGTCTCCTTCAATATCAAAACAACCAGCTGCAGATTGCGTTTAGGGTGTCTAAAAACTTGCTGCTGAATAAACACCAAAAAATGCAATTTTGAAATATGCTTTAATTTGATTTATAATATTTCTTAAATTAAATCTCTATTAATCGGATTTGAATTTGATCTTAATATTTTTTATAAATTCTTTTCTAATTCTAAAAAGCGCATAAACTCACCGATAAACAAGGAAGCAAATCAGACATTCATTCAAACCATTTAAAAATAAAATATAAAACAAAAAAAGAACACACCGAGGAGGACCTTCCGTCATCATGGTATTTATTAATAGTTTTTTTTTTTAGGATTTATAGAAAAATTAAATCTTTTAAAGATGAATTTTGATAATATTAAGGAGTTGCTATTAAAAGAGAGTATTGTACATTAAAAAGTTGAATCTGACGATTAGATTAATTCATGTGATACTAGAAGATCACATTTAGAGAATAAAGACTATTACAAAACAAAATGATAATTAACGGATTCGAGAAAGACATAGCCCCTTTAATCTTTGATAAATTTTGATGTATTTTAATTTTCTTAATGTTAACCAACTTTTTATGAAAAATCCCCCTAGTTAATAATTTTAGTAATATAGCATTGTGGTGTTAAAATTACACAATCCTTATGAATACGAATTTAAAAATAAAAATTTATTATTTGACAACATTTTAGTTCACTTCCTAAAATAGACCTTACACAATTTAGATGAGAAGTTTGTTTCTGAAACTCATAAAAAAAGAAACAACAATATCCAACTTTTTTAAAGAAAAAAAATCTCTTTTTTGCAAAAATGATTATTTTGCGAATGTTTTTTTTAGAATAACCAACTATTAATAAAAATTTACTATATACATGCAACATTTAAAAAATTGTCCAAACTAACCACAATTCAATCTTCAGTCGCCAAGTGAAATGGCGACACAGTGTAAACGGAAATGACCCTCTGGTGGAGTCGCCAGACTGATTGGCGACACAGCCCAGGCCTCGTGTGGAGTCGCCACACTGTTTGGCGACATAGGCTTAACTCCAAAAATCATTAGGGTTTTTCATAATTTTTATTCATAAAGTTTTAATAATTAGTTTTTCGTTTTTAATAATTTTTAAATGGTAATAACATTAAGTTTGTTATTAAATTTATAAATATTTTAATTATGTATTAATAAATATTTGTTATTAAATTATGTTGTTTGATTTTCATAATTAATTGAAATTTAAATAACATTAAAAAAATATAGAAATGTAAAAAATATTAAAATATATTAATTTACAATATAATGAAAATTATAATTGAAAAAAAAAACTAATGGCCGGCTTTATCCAAGCACCCACCGATGCCACATTGCGGGGGATGCGCGTTGCGACGAGGTCTACGACGAGGTTGTTGTGGTGTGTCCGGTCTTTGTGTATTGAGTTGCGGAGGAGGGTTTTGTTGGGACGGCCCCAGCGTATCAGATATATTTTGAAGCATTTAACCCCAATAGCCGGGAGGTCCACTAACAACGACGCTTCCGTAGTTAAGCCTAATGCCCATGTTTTCGTAGGATTGTCGGGGAGGTTGGGTGGAGTATGGACGGTATGGTTGTCTGAATCCGTACATCGAATTGGGTTGGAAATGGTGTGTTGGTTGTTGTGGGGTGTGGTAGTCAAACAGTGGATAGTTGGAGGGAGTAGGGTCAAATGAGTTGTTTGGGCTATAGGTGGAGGGGGTAGGCTCAAAAGACGTATCAGGGCTATAATGGTATGGTGGTTGATGCTGGGACTGAGTGGGTGGCATGTGCGGGTCATGGTTGTCATGTTGTTGTTGACGGGGGGCATTTGGTGGCATGTATTGGTTATGGTAAGGCTGATTTTGGGCACTGGACTGTTGTTGTGTGTTTGACGAAGAAGTGCGTTGCCTTGGGTCAACCAAATAGGTTGGCTCGAACAGAAATGGCTGAGATGTTGTGACTGACCTAAACCAAGTCATATATTGAAGGCTTGGCCTAGCCCCATGCATAATATGGTCGGTTAACACGTGTTGCCTTCTGTTCTTCCAGTGGTGACACATCTCCTTCACAAACTCCTTCCAATGACTGACACTCCTCTGTGAGTCCACCCGCATTTGATGCCACTGTCCCAATGATGTCGGAGTATCTGGAATATCCTGATGCATCCCAAACTGTAGCTTCACCCTGTCACTTTGGTGCATCTCCACCGTAGTGAACCTAATGATAGGTGTTCTTGATATCCACACAGCAGCATCATTGGGGTCGGGCCGGTGGTCGAGACCCTCGTACGACATCCAGACAAACTACAATAAAGGTGGATACATTTAGTCAGACAGAGATAGACAAGTTTATGCATATAAGTTAGACAAATTAAAGATAAATAACTTACATCATCTGGCCCAAGGTGGTCGATGAGGTTGCGGTATTGAATTAAAGATTTCCTGGGACATCTCTGATAATTCATCCCTGGAATAGACCACCTAAAAAAAAGAAACACATATAAGTTAGCTGCTAAAACATATCTCACAAATTATTAACTTGCAAGGAAAATTTGGTTGGTAAATAGACTTGAAAAGAAACTTACTTGTTGGCGTACGGGAATGTAAACGGATTCCGGTTTACCGGAGCAAGCGTTGGCATCCTAGACCAACCCCACCCCTGTAGGAGATAGGCACAACCATAAAAAGTACATGAATTTTTTTTGGAATTTTTGCAAAGTGCACTATACAGATGGGCGAGGACAGCTGATCCCCATCTATATTCGCACACTTTGTTTATATTTTGTAATAATGGTAAATATATAATATTTACGCTATTTCCAATGCCCTCTAGAAATAAAAAGTGACCAAACAAAATCATAATATAACACCGTGTTTTGACTATTTTGTCATATTCGGTGCTATCCTCACTTAGGACAATACTGTTGTATTGTTCTATGAGGTATTTTAGATTTATTCCTTGACCCCTCGGGCAGCCCTCGCGTTCTGCCTGAGTTGCGTCCACACAAAGAGGAGCACCCAATAAATCTTCACAAAGTTGGTCGTTAACACCAACTTTGCCGTTGACGGCCTTACCATTGATGTGTAGGCCGAGCAACATGTATACATATTGAAGAGTCACAGTGCACTCACCAAAAGGTAGGTGAAATGTATGTGTCTTCGGTCTCCAGCGTTCTAACAACGCTAGAATGAACTTCGCATCGATCGAGTATGATTTGATTTTAATGACATCACCAAACCCACAATGACGAAGGTATCCCTCTATGAGGGGTTCGTGTGGTATGTAATCATGCACATGACATCGAAACCTTGATGCATCCTGCAAAATAATTAATGTTTCGTTAGTTTTACAAGAGAACTAAAAATAGACAAAAACTAAAAAAATTAAAACTTACAAACTCGACGATGTTTAATCGTGCCTCTGTGAGAGTTGCCCATTGTGAGTAGAGACATTGTGGTTTACGAATTTATTTACTGGGTGAGTAGAGTTTGGGACTTTGAGAGTTTGAGAGTTTGAGACTTTGAGACTTTGTTAGTTTCAGACTTTGAGAGTTTGAGAGACTTTGAGAGTTTAAGTGTGAGCAGATTTTGCTGGGTAAAGAACCTCTATTTATATTCCACGAATGCATGTGTCTTGGTTATGCATGTAGGGCAAGTGTCTTGATGCATGTGTCTTGGTTATGCATGCAGGGCAAGTGTCTTGATGCATGTGTCTTGGTTATACAGGGTCATTGTAGGCATGCAGGGTCACATGTGAACCGCAGAGTCTTGCCTTGTCCTGTCTTGTCAAGCATGCTGCATGCAGAGTAAGAATCTCGTAGGCCTGGAGGTAGGATCATCGTAGGCATGCAGGGAATCAGTTCAGCTGTGAAGCAATGTGTTGTCTTGTCAAAGAAACAGTATAATAATAATACTTACCCGTTTAATAATATTTAAACTCTCAATAATATATTTCAACATTAATATATTTTTAGTGGCAAAAATAATATTACAACTCTCGTAGGCATGCATGCAGGGTCATTGATAGGCATGCATGCATGATCATTGATAGGCATGCATGTGTTGTCTTGTCAAAGAAACTGAGTTATTAGGTTTAACATATTTTTAATTAGTAAGAGTGTAATAATAAAATTGACTTAATAAATGTTAACATAATATTTTTAGCGTCTAACATAATATTTTTAATTAAATCAAAATTTATAAAAGTAATTTTTGAATGATTAAAAACATTATTAATTATTAAAACTTTATGAATACAAATTATGGAAAACCCTAATTTTTGATTAAGCCTATGTCGCCAAACAGTGTGGCGACTCCACACGAGACCTGGGCTGTGTCGCCAATCAATTTGGCGACTCCACCAAAGAACCATTTTCGTTTACACTGTGTCGCCATTTCCCTTGACGATTGAAGGTTGAATTGTGATTAGTTTGAACAATTTTTTAAATATTGCATTTATATGATAAATTTTTATTAATAGTTGGTTATTCTAAAAAAAAATTTCTCAAACACCTGTATAAAAGTTGTCAAGAGGCTACATTTACCTTTGCTAGAGAAAAAAATCTTTCAAATCTATCTGGATAATATATATATACATGGCGATAGATGAATAAATAAAGTTTGTTACAATAAAAAAAGTAACATTGTAACTAACTTAACAGAACTCCAACTAACTTAGAAGAATCAAACTGCTATTAATCCTATAACAGTAACTATATATAATACCCTCCCTCTTGCATGAAAACAGCATAGATAAAATATAAAATTAATTTCATCAAGATCATTTTCAGATAAGTTATTTTATAATTTCAATACAATATTAAATGACTTTTTTTTAACATACATTTTATTATCTATTATGATTATTTTTTAATTTTTTTAATTTTTTTTCATTTATAATAAATGAAGGGCAATATTGTAAAATTATGTATAATTTATCTTTTACATACAAAAGATAATCATTATATTTTTCAATTTCCGTAAAAGATACAAAACATCTTATAATTTGAAACAACGAAATATATTATTAAGTGAGAAAAAAAAAAGAAAACAAGTGAATAAAAAAGCGAAAAATTTACGATAATTAACTTAAAAGAATCTTATGATAAAGAACATCATTAAAAAATATCGAAATATGCTAAAAACTCTGATGTGATCATGTGCTTTATTGTTTATTTATTTCTTTATAATCATAATAAAATATTAAATGTGTATAGCTTTCAAAATACTAAAATAAATGCACACACATACTTAAATAACCTTTTGAACCTCTTTTTTTCAAAAACATCTTCTAAGTTTCTTAAGTTAGGTAAAACCTTTTTGAAACTGAATTATAATCGTTTATGGAGCTTAGTTAATTGATTATAAAGAAAAATGTGTCCTTTAATTGTTTATATATCCAATCAATTATGGGGAGAATTTGTCCAATAATTGATAAAGAAAACTTTCTAATTAATTAGAGTTACAATCCAGCAAAATATTTTCTATTTTGCAAGATTATAATCTATTAGAGTTGTAATATAATTGATTATGACGTGAATTTGGCCCAAAATCCTTTACTTTTTTGACCAATTTTTTTTACTATATAAGAGGATTTGATTTTACTTTAAAACACATAAGAAATATGAATATTAAACTTTCTGTTACTATCACTTGTTTCTTAAAAATTTCTTATTTGCTTATAACTGTTTTAGTTTTGAGAGAGCCAAAAATCTAGTAAGAATTGTTCTTGTGTAATTTTTTATTAATTTATTTGAGTTGTAATTCTAAATTTAGAGATTGATGTTCTCTTATAAATTATAATATCATTATAAAGTTGCAAGCTGAATATGAAATAAAAGTTGGTGTAAGAGCAACTTTAGTGCAGGGTTGTTAAACCAAAATTCTTTATAGCTTACGTTAGTAATAAGGAATTTGCATTATAGTAGTGCTGACATGGCATATGAGATGCTCTAAAACTAGTTTACGTGCTCTACACAAGCAACGTACTCTAACTCATTATTTAACATAAATAATAGATTTTTATTAATTATTTAACATAAATAATAGATTTTTATTAACCATTTAATATCATGTGGGGTCAAGTTTTGGTTTCTTATAGACAACCACCATTAAAGTAAAAACTACTCAAATCAACTTTAAATTTTTTAAATCCTACAAATCACTTTGGACCCACAAAAAGTATCTTAGTTTACCCATTTAGTTTACTCCCACTAAAGATGCTCTAAGAGGGTTAAGAGTTGATAGTGTGAAAAAAATTATTTGAGGGTTAAGAGTTGATAGTGTGAAAAAAATTATTTGTAGTAAAATTGTCAATGAGAAATTATTAGATATTGAAATAGGTCGTGTTCAATGGCGGACTTGTCTTAAATATTTGGGGGAGTTGTAAATATTAATTAAAATATTATAATTAAAATTTATTAAAAATATATAATATATATTTATATTTTTTATATTTAACTATTATCTATTAGAATATTAATAGTAATTCATATTTATTTAGTTGTACTATTTTCCTTAGCTCCTAAGTTTGTTAGAGGGTATTTTAGTATTTTATCTTATTCTAGTAACCCTAGTTTTAACTTATAAATAGGGTGACAATCATTGTAACTTTTATCATGTTTTTTGTAGCCGTCATTCTTAATAGAATATTTCCTTTGTTCATCATTTATTCACCTTTGCACCAACAATTGGTATCTAGAGCTCCGGTTCGGATTCATTGGGAAACACGGGAAACACGAGTGAACGTGAGGTCTTGTGTGTTTGATTTTGATTCTTAG
The DNA here is from genome assembly GCA_963859935.3 of Lathyrus sativus. Lineage (NCBI taxonomy): Eukaryota > Viridiplantae > Streptophyta > Magnoliopsida > Fabales > Fabaceae > Lathyrus > Lathyrus sativus. The sequence continues at coordinate 116,768,513 of OZ012735.1, forward strand.
ATTCGTGTTGAATCTTGAACAAAATCTGATCAGAATTTTATTCTGTGGGTTGGGAAACACTGTGTGAGAAATTTGAGTGTATTGTGCAAGGTGAAGATGAACGGAAACGACAACATGAACACCAAGCTTCCAGTATTTGACGGTAAAAACTGGAATCGTTGGATGATCCAAATGCGTGTACTGTTTGGGGCTCAAAATGTTTTAGATCTTGTCACTGATGGTTATGTTCCGGTAGCAGCAGATGCAACAGATGAACAGAAAAACGCGCAGAAGGAAGTAAGGAAGAAGGATCAGAAAACATTATTCTTTATTCATCAATGTGTTGATGTAAATGTGTTTGAGAAGATTGCAGATTCAACGACAGCAAAGGCTGCGTGGGACACACTGGTTAGATGTTAGGGTGGTGACGCATCAGTGAAGAAGGTGAAGCTTCAGTCCTTGAGAAAGCAATATGAGAATCTCAACATGAAGAATAATGAGAAAGTTTCTGAATACATCTCCAGAGTGATTCTGATCACTAATGAGATGAATGCGTGTGGAGAAACTCTGTCTGAAGAAACAATCATGGAGAAGGTATTGAGATCCCTTACCTCTCAATTTGATTACATTGTGGTAGCAATAGAACATTCCAAAGATCTGAGCACCATGAGAATTGAAGAGCTGCAGAGCAATTTAGAAGCGCAAGAGTTGCGTTTGACTGAGAGAACTTCTGAAAGGGAAGTAGAGCAGCAGGCTCTGAAAGCAACTTCTGATAGGAAGTATCAGAAGCAGTCAGAAGCCAAGAGAAGATCTGATGGTGGTCAGAAGTCAGAAAGCTCAACCTCTGATAGACAAAAGAATGCTCATAAGGGAAAAGAGAAGTATGACAAGAAGAAGATCCAATGTTACTGTTGTAAGAAGTTTGGTCACTTTGCTAGAGATTGTTGGTCAAACAAGGAGAGAAAATCAGAAGAAGCAAATATAGCCAGAAGCTCTGATGACGAATCTGTGCTATTGATGGCTTCTGAATCTGATAATATGAATCTGATAGACTGGTGGTATATGGACACTGGCTGTTCAAATCATCTTACTGTAAACAAGAAATTGCTGATTGACTTTGACTTTGAAAAGAGAACAAAGATCAGATGTGCTGATGACAAATATCTTAATGCAAAAGGTATGGGAAATGTCAGAGTGATTCTGAACAATGGGAAAACAGCATTGATTCAGAACGTGTGGTATGTACCTGGCATCAGAAGCAATCTGATGAGTGTGGGACAATTAATTGAGAAAGGTTTTTCAGTTACCATGAAGGACAATCTTCTGAAGCTGTATGACTACAATCAGAAGTTGATTATGGAGTCAGAACAGGGAAGGAATAGAACATTCAAGGTGAATGTCAGAACTGCGGACTCAGAATGTCTTAGTGCAACATGTGCTGAGAAGGAGAGTGAGATGTGGCACAGAAGATTTGGTCATTTGAATTTCAGAAGCCTAAAACATCTGAATTCAAAGAAGCTGGTACATGGAATTCCTGCAATTAAGAAGCCTGAGAAGTCATGCAAAGTTTGCATGGAAGGAAAACAACCACGTTTGCCATTTGCGTCAGAAGTTGCTCCAAGAGCAAAACATGCCTTGGGAGTTGTACATTCTGATGTGTGTGGTCCATTTCCAGTAGCATCAATTGGAGGGAATAAGTACTTTTTGTTTTTTGTTGATGAATTCACAAGAATGACATGGGTATCCCTTATTAAATTTAAACATGAGGTGTTTGATGAATTCAAGAAGTTCAGAATGAAGGCTGAGAATCAGAGTGGTCAGAAGTTGAAGATTCTTAGAACTGATGGTGGAGGTGAGTATAACTCCAAAGAGTTTCAGAAGTTCTGTGAGGATAATGGAATTGAGCATGAGGTTACTGCTCCTTATACCCCTCAACACAATGGTCTTGCTGAAAGAAGAAACCGTACTTTGCTTGATATGGTGAGAAGCATGCTAAAGGAGAAGAAGCTTCCTCAGAAGCTCTAGGGAGAAGCTGTTGCCACTGCAACGTATGTACTCAACAGATGTCCTACGAAGAAGTTGAAGGAAATAGTTCCTATGCAGAAGTGGACTGGAGACAAGCAAAGTGTTAGTCATCTGAAGGTGTTTGGTTCTGTTTGCTATAAACATGTTCCAGAAGCCAGAAGACAGAAACTGGATGATAGAAGCAAAGTGATGATTCTGATAGGGTACCACAGTACAAGTGCATACAAGCTCTATTGTCCAGAAACCAATAAAATTGAATTCAGCAGAGATGTGATTGTGAAAGAATCAGAAGTTTGGAATTGGGATAAGTCTCAATCTGATTCTGATGTTAGAACTTCTGAAGAAAGGTCAGAGTTAAGAATTTCTGAAGTTGAAGTAAACTCTGACGTTGATTCTGACTCTGATAGTGATTCTGACTCTGGAGAAGACTCAGAAGATGAAGGTGACTCTGATGATCCAGACTCTGATGGTAATCCAGATTCTGGTGGAAATTCAGACTCTAAAGATGGCCAAGACTCTGAAAATATGCCAGATCTTGAAGATGGTAAAAGCTCTAGAGGAAGTCAACCATCTGAAGCTGGAAACTCTGAAGCTCAAGACTCTGAACAAGTTCAGAGACCACAAAGAATCAGAAGCGTTCCCAGAAGATTTGCAGAATTTGACATGCTGCAAGACACTGAAGTAGACACTGAAGTAGACTCTGAAGGAGAAGTTATTCAGTGTGCCATTTTAGTAGACTCTGAACCTATAAGTACAGAGGAGGCTCTTAAGCAGAAGCTCTGGCTGAAGGCCATGAAAGAAGAACTTGATGCTATAGAGAGAAACAAGACTTGGAAGTTGACAGAACTTCCAAAAGACAAGAAAGCCATCAGCGTCAGATGGGTTTTCAAGCAGAAGTTAAAGCCAGATGGCTCAATTGGCAAACATAAAGCAAGGTTGGTAGCTAGAGGATTTCTACAAAAACCCGGGCTGGATTATTCTGAAGTGTTTGCACCTGTAGCAAGACATGAAACAATCAGAATGGTGATTGCAATAGCTGCTAACAGGAATTGGCCTCTGATGCATTTAGATGTAAAATCTGCATTTCTGAATGGTCCATTAGAAGAAGAAGTTTACGTGTCACAACCTCCTGGATTTGTGAAAAAGGATCAGGAAGGGATGGTGTACAGATTATACAAAGCTCTATATGGACTGAAACAAGCGCCCAGAGCTTGGAATCAGAAGATTGGTTCATTTTTCAAGAAGCAAGGCTTTCAGAAATGTGAGATGGAGTACGGTGTCTATGTTCAGCATACTTCTGAAAGCAATATGACTCTGGTATGTTTATATGTTGATGATATACTATTGACTGGAAGTTCTCAACAGGAGATAGCCAAGTTCAAGAAAATTCTGATGAATGAATTTGAAGTGACTGATCTAGGCAAAATGACATGCTTTCTAGGGATGGAGTTCAGATGTTCTGAGAAAGGTATCATTTTGCATCAGCTCAAATATGAATTAGAACTTCTGAAGAGATTTGATCTGAAGAATTGTAAGATGGCTGTCACACCTTCTGATACAAATCAGAAACTGGATTCAGACTCTGAAGGAAAGGATGTAGACGCTACAACCTTCAAACAGTTGGTTGGTTCTCTGAGGTATCTGTGCAATACCAGACCTGATATTTGCTACTCAGTTGGGATGGTTAGTAGATTCATGAGTAAACCTAAGTGGTCCCATTACCAAGCTGCTATCAGGATTCTGAGGTATATCAAAGGAACTCTGAAGTATGGAGTGTTATTTCCCTCTGGAGGAAATAATGAGTCAGAACTTCTGAGTTATTCAGACTCTGATTGGTGTGGAGACAGAGTTGAGAGAAGAAGTACATCTGGGTACTTGTTCAAATTTCTGGGAGGTTCCATTTCTTGGTGTTCCAAGAAGCAACCTGTTGTGGCGTTGTCAACCTGTGAAGCTAAATACATTGCAGGTGCTGTTACTGCATGCCAAGCTGTGTGGATTCTGAATCTGTTGCAGGATCTGAAGATTAAAGTAGACAAACCTCTGAAGTTGATGATTGACAACAAGTCTGCAACCAATCTTGCCAGAAACCCAGTGTTGCATGGGAGAAGCAAGCATATTGAGACCAAGTATCATTTTCTGAGACATCAAGTTCAGAGTGGAGTGTTAGAAGTTGTACACTGCAGCACTCAGAAGCAGTTGGCAGATGTTCTGACGAAAGCTATCAAGACTGATCAATTTCTTAGACTAAGGGATGGAATTGGTGTTACAAGTTTTGATGGAATATGAATTAAGGGATGGTATTAGAATATTAATAGTAATTCATATTTATTTAGTTGTACTATTTTCCTTAGCCCCTAAGTTTGTTAGAGGGTATTTTAGTATTTTATCTTATTCTAGTAACCCTAGTTTTATCTTATAAATAGAGTGACAATCATTGTAACTTTTATCATGTTTTTTGTAGCCGTCATTCTTAATAGAATATTTCCTTTGTTCATCATTTATTCACCTTTGCACCAACATTGTCTTATTTTTATTGAATACACATATGAATTACTAATAATATATTGTTATGCACTACAAACTTGTTTTTGTAACTAACGATAATAGCAATTTAAATAAACCAAATTCAAATAATGAATCTTTATTAACTTTATATTTTTCAATCAATTTATTTTTGATCGACTTATCTATTTGACCTTTTAAGTTATCAAACGTGTGTACCGTTATTTTTTTTAACATAGTAAATATGCTAATCGTAGATACAATTATTTTGATTGGCTTGAAAATGATGAAGTGTAACTAGAAATTATGGGTGGCAAAATGGATCCGGTCCGTTGGGCATATCTATTTTATCCGCACTTTAGTGTGGGGTGGGTCAAGGGCTTAGGCTCTCTCACCCTCTAATGTGTCCGCTCCTTCTCACCCTATTTTGTTTGCGGATTTTTACGGGCACAAGTATTTACATAAACTTTTGCGTTTTAGATTTAAAATATGTCGTGTCCGCGGACTCTCCCTACTCCGCCCTTACTTTTTTGCGGGGCGATCCTAAATTTTAGGTCTGCGTCCTCAACTATGATCGCCCCACCCCATTCTATTTTGTTACGGATTTTTGCAGGACGAACCTAAACGGGACGAACATGTCTGTTTGCCACCCCTACCAGAAATACAACGGTTACACATTTCTAAGTGTTTAGAATATGAAATGAGAGAAAAATTGTAAAAATTTCTTTAAAGAATCAAGTTGTTACAAATAAAAATTTAAAGGATCAATTTTTTTTTATAAAAAAAATAACTTAAAAGATACTTGATATAGTTTTGTCTTGATTGCTTTTTTTATGTTCAAGAGTAAATCCTAAAATTATAATTTACAAAAAAATCCTAAAATCAAAAAAGATTTTAAAAAATTAATTTAATATAATTTTTAAACTTAATTTTATTATTTCTAGATATTTTTTAATTATTTTTTCAAATATCAATTTTCAAGTTTTTAATTCGATTTTTAATTTTTTTTATTTCTAATGCTTTGCAATTTTCAACACTATACCGCTTTAATTTATTTCACCATACCCTTTAAATCAATATAAATTTAACTAATCCCAATATAAATGATAATTGTTTATTGGTCACTACTCAAGTTTTTTGGTTCCAACTCATCATGTAAAGGTAATTTAAGTGAAACTATTATATAAGATACATGCCAGTCATATGTTTCTCTTATATTAAAAAACTCGTTTTTAATTTTCTGACTGCACCCTCCCGTTGGATAGTATAGTTTAAGGTCAAATATATATAATTTTGTGTGTTCTTTTTTTTTCTCTCTTTATTTTCTTAAATTTTATTTATTTGACTCTCGTATTTTATGTTTATTTCATCTTTTTTCTCTGTAAATCAATCAAGTAAATAAAACTATTTTTTAAGTTAAAAAAAAATCACAATTCATCCTCCCTCCTTCTTGTATTTGAAGTCACGTGATCAACAAATAAAATATAAGGCTAACTTTTATTTAAAAGTAGTCATCTCAGAAGATAAATGACTTCAAACAATTAACTAAGCAAAGCCGTATTTTTCAATGGTGAAAGATATGCTTATTAAAAAGAGAAAATGAAATTTTTTATTGAAAAAATAAATTGTAATATTTGAGAGTCTTTTAAACATGATTTGTTTGTTCCCACTCATCAAATTAATGATGTAAAGAAAATCAAATCATGAAATCTATGGACCGATGAAGATAAAAAAAGTGAAGTACAACTTAAAAGGTAAAACTAGTATCACTATTACTTTAGACATGCATGAGTCTTTCAGTGTTTCACATATGTCACTATTAAAAAAAGAATATACTACGACACCTATTTTACAACGGTTTTTTGAAGGACTGTGGTGACATCTCTAAAATTAGACGTCATCATTTCTATTTATTTTTTAATTAAAAATAGTTTACATATTACCACGGTTGGATATAACAACTATGATGAAAGTTCCTAAAGTTCTTGGGATCGAATGTTAACGCCATATATTTTGTGATTTCTATAACATTATTGTGGCGTCTTTCTTTTCTATTTATTTTTAAATTAAATATTATCTAGATATCACCAAAGGTTGGATATTCCAACTTTGGTGATATTTTTACCTTTTTTTTTTAACAGTGGGGCCTTTCATTTTGATTTATTTTTAATCTAAAAATAATTCAGATGTCACTGCATTTGATTAAGCAAACAGTGTTGATATAGTTTCCCTTTTTTAATTTTAAAATGGTTAAAAATTGAAGTTTTTATAAAATTAAATTAAATAAATGAGATATCACCACGGTTGGTTTAAGAAACCACAGTGAAATATTTTATTATTATTCAAAAAACATAACTTAGCTTGTCATGTCTTTTCGGTTGTCATTGCCTTACAAAACAAAACACACATTCAGCGCTGAGAAATCATTTGAACCCTAACCATTTTTTCATCTATATTAACAGAAAAAAATTATCATATCATTTCATCTTAAACTCGTTCAACATTATTTCTTTACCATCAATATCGTTCTTCAACGAACGGGGAAAAAACGCCATAATTATTATCTTTGGCTGAATGTACAAAGCAACGAAAAATGCAAGAAAAACGAAGGAAGAACACAAAGAAACTTACAAGAAAGAAGGAAGAAACTCACACTATTTAGAATGATCTTAAAGTTATTGTGGAGCTAGTGGGAGATGTTAGTTTAATTTTACGATCTAGTTTTGAACTTGTTTTGAAATATACATTTTATGTACCTTCTTTTATGAGGAATTTAATTTTAGTATCTTGTTTGGATAAGTTTGGATTTCAATGTACCTTTTATGATAGAAAAATAAATTTGATGTTGAATTCTCAAGTTGTTGGTAATGGTATCTTATTGGATGGTTTATATAAGTTATCTTTAGATTGTGATATGATTTCCTCATCCTTGAATGTTGAAAGCTCTATTGCTAAAAGATCTAAAATTAGAGAAAAATCATCTTTGTTGTGGCACAAGCATTTAGGACATATCTCTAGAGAAAGAGTTGAAATGTTAATTAGAGATGATATTTTACCTTCCTTAGATTTCAATGATTTAGGGACTTGTGTGGATTGCATTAGAGGAAAATTTACTAAGACCAATAAGAAAGGTGCAACTAGAAGTTATGACCTTTTGGAAATTGTTCATACAAACAATAGCGGACCTCTTTCTCCCACCATTTGTGGTAATAAATCTTTTATCACTTTTATTGATGATTTTTCTTGGTATGGCTATCTCTACTTGATTAAGGAAAAATCAGAAGCACTTGAAAAGTGTAGATGCTTTTGATTGGCTTCATTTTATGGCAAAACATTAATGTATGAGTAAATGTCATAACTGATGTTAAGACATACATGAAGAGTGTTATGCAGGGAAAACTAAGAGTAAGTGAAGTTGAATGTCATGACTGTATGTTATGACATTGATCGTATGACATCAGGGCGCGCAGGTTTGTTTTTCTGTTATTAGCTCAGGCTATGCTTCAGGAAACAATCTAGGAAGCATAGTTATTTTAGGTAACATAACATGCATTGCTGAGGATAACATAGAAGGCTCCTGACCTAATGATAAGTGCGCAGCTTCATGAAGAAAGGTTTATCTTAGGTAAACCTAATTTCTCCATCAAGGCCCAAAACAAGTCTGCTACTATAAAAAGCAGAAGGATCATTCAGAATGGTGCATACCTAAAAGAGAGCTTGAAGAGAGAGCTTCAAAAAAGAGATTGGAAAGTGTGATTTGTGAGTGAAGAGGTTTGCTCTTCACGTGTGTCTAGGAGTCTTAGGATTCCTTGTGTGCCAAGCAATTATATGTTGTATAATTGCTTTTGTTATTGTGTATGAACAGGTGTGTTCATTGTGCCACTCAAAGCTGTTAAGCAAAAGTGTGTGTCTCTTGATCAAAGTTGTGAAGCAAGATCAAGGTGTGTTTGAAGAGTATATTCATATTGTAATTGTGAATTGTTTATCACTGCGGTGATTGAGGGGGAGTGGGTGGGAAACTCTGGTCTAGTGGTCTCTAGGCTGAAGTGTCATTGGGTAGGTCTTAAGTGTAGAGTGCAAACTGAGATTGTTTGGCTCTGAATTAATTCTACTGATAGTGAATTTCCACCCTGGCATGGCAGCTCCCAGATGTAAGTGTGGTTGACACTGAACTGGGTGAACAATTACTGGTGTTATTTACTGCTTTCCTTTTACAGCTTATCATTAGATGCAATAGCCTGTGTTACAGAGGATGTCATAACATCCACAATAACATCCATTGTGTGCTTGCGAGAATTTCAATTGGATACTCTCAAAATAACTCATGAAGGAACCTCTAAAGTCAAGATGTCAAGATTACAAATGTTGACAACCAAGTTTGAAAGCCTGAGAATGAAGGAGGATGAGACCATTCATGAATACTACATGAATATTCTTGAAATTGCAAACACCTCAGGAGCCTTGGGAGAAAAGATGTCTGATGAAAAGCTTGTGAGGAAGATTCTCATGTCTTTACCTAAAAGGTTTGCCATGAAGGTCACTGCCATTGAAGAAGCCCAAGACATATGTAACATGAAGGTGGATGAACTCATAGGTTCTCTCCAAACATTTGATATGGGCATGTGTGATCAGGCTATGGAGAAAAAGAACAAAAGCTTAACACTTGTTTCAAACACTACAGGTGACTCAGAGGAAGGTAATGAGGAGCATTTGTCAGAAGCAATTGCCTTGCTTGGTAAGCAAATCAACAAACTGATCAAAATATTAGACCATAAGTCTAAGCCTTATGTCAAGAACAACTCCTCTGAAACCAACAAAAGGGAAAAATCTGAAGATACATCTAACCAAGGCAAAGGAGTTCAGTGTTATGAATGTGAAGGGTATGGTCACATTAAAACTGAGTGTTCGACCTATCTCAAGAAGCAAAAGAAGGGATTAGCAGTCACTTGGTCTGATGGAGATTCTGAGAGTGGATCAGAAGATGAGTCTGCAAAACATGTCACTGCTCTGAACAGTGTATGTATATCTGATGGTGATTCAAGTGAAGATGAGCTGACTTATGATGAACTTGCTGATTCATTTAAGAAGCTATGCAACAGAAGTGGTGAATTATATCAGTAAGGAGAGCAAAAGAAGAAACTCATAAGGGAGTTAGAAGCTGAGAAGATGGAGCATTTTGAAACAATAGAGTCGCTCAAAAGTGAAGCCAACTTGTTGAAATCTAATCTTGATCAAATGTCCAAATCCATAAGGATGCTGAACCCTGGGACTGACACTCTAGAAAAAATTCTGCAGAGTGGTCAGACAACAGGCAACATGTCTGGACTGGGATTTGTTCACAAACAGAATCCCATCTTGAAATTCAAGAGGCCAACACCTTAAATTCAGAAGTCAAAAGGGATGTCACGACCAATGTCACAACATCAGAGAAACAGAAACTGGAACCAAGCCAAGAGTAAATTTCAAGGGTATAGGTGCTACCACTGTGGAAAACTTGGACATATTAAATCTGCATGTTTCTGGCTGCATGGATTTCCTTGTCATCCTCATCAAGGAAAATCCAAACAGGGTGCTCATGTCAAGAAACATCATCATGTTAAACCCAAGAAGGAAGTTCCTGTCAGAAGCAACTATGGGTTGCCAAGGAGGTTGCTTTAGTAGCTCATACCTTTCTTAGGATGCCAACCAAAGAAGATTGGTACTTTGACAGTGGCTGCTCTAGACATATGAATGGAATTGAGGATCTTTTGATAAACCTCAAGTCTCATTCATCTAGTTATGTAACATTTGGTGATGGAGCTAGAGGAGAAATCACAGGTACTGGACAGCTAGATTATCCTGGTGTTCCAAAACTGGATGATGTCATGTTGGTTAAAGGACTGACTGTTAATCTTATCAGTATCAGTCAGCTTTGTGACCAAGGATTTAATGTTAAATTCACTAAGAGTAATTGTACTGTCACCAATGAAGAAGGTGAGGAAGTCATGAGAGGGTCTAGAGCCAAGAACAACTGTTATCTATGGGAGCCCAGAAGTAACCTCAATGGCTTGGTCCAAAAAGAGAAGAAGGATCAATTGTGGCTGGAGAAAGGAAAACATCTTCTAAAAATAGAAAGGACCATGTCCAAAACAGTAGCAAGAGGAACTTCAAAGTCTACTTCAGATAGTAGGACAGGATGTGGTAAATGTCGTGTGGGCAGGCATGCCAAAAAGGGACACCTAAAGAATGGTCATCAAGGAAATCTAGATATGTTATACTGGAACCTGATGGAGTCCATAGAAGCTACCCAACATACAGGGAGCAATGTCACGTAGAATGTCATGACATTGTTTTGTGACAATCTCAGTGCCATAAATTGGAAACCAAGTCAGCCAGAGAAAGCCATGAAAAATATTGACTGACATCACCTTGGGAAATAATATGAGGAACTAGGAGACTCAGCAGTATACATGATCGCAGGGATACAAGGGATCTCAAGACCACTCAGTTTGAAAATTCTCTAAGAAAGTTGAGAATTGGGCCTAATACTGAATTTTAGCAATTAATAAAGAATTATATTTTGAAAAATAATCATATTCTGATTGGTCAAAATATTGAATTCCCTCTAATTCTTCAAGAAAACCCTTCTAGCCCCTTTTGCTTCTACCAATTCGCCTCTTTCCTTACCTCACATAACCTCATCAGAAAACCTCTTCTGATATAGCCTAACTCATCTACAATGTCTCAACATCATACCTCCATCCCTGCCAAGCCCAACTCTGCTCAGCACAAGAGCATCTCTCTGGATGATGTGATGGATTTCATTCCTTTAAGTATGATTTTTGGAAGAGGTAGTGAAGGCCAAACTTCAGCTCCTTCACATGCAGAGCAAAAAGGTAAGAATTTTGAATCCTACATAAACAACAATAACAAAATGAAGGACTCTACACATAAGGACAGGTATGTAGATGGACTGGTCTTCAAACTATTCCATGAAGGTTGTGAAGTACAAGGGATAACCATTCCCCTGTCTAGGGCAGATCCATCTCCATGTCACAATGAAAGCCATGAAGATGACTCTGAGTGTTTCCCTGCTAAGTCTAACCCTAACACAGAGAACCTAGAAAATCTAGCTAATTCTGTGGTACAAAAGGAAGGTCTGGATGATGACCAACATGATGAAACCAAGAGCTCAGAAAATGAGGAAGAGATAAATGAAGCTGCTGGAAATGGTGATCATGTTGTAGATGTGTCATCAGATGATGAACTCATCAAGAATGTTGCTCCTGGTATAGCCAGGAAACTAGTGATCAAGAAAGGAAAAGCAGTACTTGAAGGAAATCAGTCAAAAAAGTCAGAGAAAAAGAACTCCTGCTGGTCCTTCTAAATCTTGGAACAAGGCATCAACTGCATCTAAGAGAAGGAAAGTTACAAATAGTAACTCTGGGTCTGATGGTGATGTTATAAGAGATGTTCCTAACATCTACAATATGAAGAAATCCTCAAGTAATAAAACTCTGAAGCCCATGCCAGCTGCCCCTCTACACAATATCTCCTTTCATTCCATTCACAGTGTGACAAAATGGAGATATGTCTATCAAAGAAGAATAACCCTTGAAAGAGTCTTGGGAGAGGATGCCTTAGAAATCAAGGAGGTAATGGATCTTATCAACAAGGTAGGACTGATCAAAACAGTCGCCGGTTTTTCAAAATGCTACGAAGGACTGGTGAAGGAATTTATTGTCAACATACCTGATTCAATCTCAAAAAGGGACAACAAGGAGTTCATGAAGGTATTTGTCAGAGGAATGTGTGTGCAGTTTTCACCAGCTGTGATTAACAGGTACTTAGGGCGAGCAAATGGGGGTGAGAAGGAGTTGGTTGCCTCAGACAACCAGGTTTGCAAAGTGATCACTGCAAATCAAGTTACTACCTGGCCATCTAAAGGGAAATTGTCTACAACACTGCTGAGTGTAAAGTATGCCATTCTTCATAGAATTGGTGCAACTAATTGGGTGCCTACCAACCATACTTCCACCATTGCAGTTGGCCTTGGCAAGATCATTCATGCCATAGGTACCTGTAACACCCCAAATTTAATCGGAATATGTTAATTAATTGTTTAATTGAAAATATTCATGTTTCGATGAATTTCCGGTGGTTTTGTAAATATTGGATAAGTGTACATTTTTGGATATTTATTTGATTAATAGCATATAATATTAAATTATTAGTATTATTATTAATTAAATGGAATATAAGTGAAATAAGGGCAATTTGGGCATTTGAGGAAGTTAGTAAGGATAATGAGGGAAAAGCCTAATGTGTGAGGCCCATGACTAAGTTAGACAAAATAGAGTTCTGAGAGGAATTGGAATTCATTTGTGTTTAACGTGAAAGTTTGGTGTGGCCAGAGCTCTGAAGGAAAAGTTAGAGGCAGAAGGTCCCAAAGAGAAATCGTTAAAGCTGCGAATCGACTAAGGTATGGGGAGTATTTCTGTTCATGATTTTCCATGTATGCCTTTAGATGTATTCATGGTGGATTTAGGATTTGAGGGTTTTCTGAGTTGAATTGGGGAAACTAAGAGATTTGATTATAAAACTCTGAGATTGTGGGTTATGGTATGAATCACTGAATATTAATGTGAGTTTGGAAACCAAAACCTTGGATTGTGATATGTTTGATCCTGTAGGAATAAGAATATTCAAATGTGAGTAACTCTGATGTACTCAGAGAAATTGCATAAAAATAGTGTTTTAGGCAGTGCAAATGTTGCCAGATTAGCCTAATGAACCATAGAGTTGTACTGTTATGGTCGTATAACCTTAGGGATGATTTAGGGATACTTTGGGGGCATTGGGTGAATGATTCGTATGAGTTTTTGGGTGAAAATCAGTTCTGGTGCGTAGCACAAGTTGTTGTCATCGCACTGTTCACCTAGCGAGCAAGCCAGCGAAGGTTCTCTACAAGACTCGCCTAGCGAGCAAGCCAGCGAGTATTCGCTAGAGGCTCGCCTAGCGAGCAAGCCAGCGAGGGGCTCTCTACGAGACTCGCCTAGCGAGCGAGCCAGCGAACGTAGCAGAAGTTCGCGAAAATTGATTGTTGTACAGCGATGTCGTGATGTGTGATTCTGGGATTTCTGGGATGAGTTACCCCGAGTATGACAATGGGTTTTAGGTGATGGGTACATGATGTTATGATAGTTTCTATGATGTATCGGTTGAGTTAATATGATAAACTTACCATGATTTGATGAACTATGTGATAACATGAGATATGATGATTGATGTGATTTATGTGATGATGATGAGTATGATGAATGATTATGCACCATATGCTATATTGTGAGGATTATTATTATGACGTGTGCATCATGCATTCATGCGCATTCGATTGCTTTGGCTTCAATCCCACTGTGTGGATGTGAAGTATTTTGATGTGCTCCGATCCTATTGATGGGGATCTATGGAGGGTTGATGGCCCAGTGTCCATCGAGCTGTGATGATTGGTACCACATGCATTGAGTTGTGTGCATTGCATTTATGAATCTTTGTGTATAAATTATGATGTTGTGACCTTTGAGGCATATGTGAGTAATATGAATGTGTTGAATATGAATATGTTGTCGTTTATGCATTAATTGTCATACATTGATTATTATGAATTGTTTTACTCACCCTGCCTGTTTGAATGTTACCTCCACGTGGGTAACGTGTAGATGATCCAGTTTAGCTGTGGACGCCGGCGAGGAGTTAGTTTTGAAGTTTTTGAGTGTTTTAGTCTTTTGGTCAGCTTAGAGGGTCTTGCTCTGATATGTAACATCGGGTTGGGTTCTTCGAGTTGATTTTATACTATTGATGTTATTTTGATTCATTCCCTCTTTAAGGAAGACTTTGAAGTATGTTTTGAATTCTGCTGTTTTTGATGCTTTGATGTATTTTTGGGAGAAACTCGTAGTTACGGAGTATGGATCCTATTTTGATGAATTTGAGAATGTACGCCTTTTTAGTGGCATTTTAATGAGATTTATTTATTCACTCTGATTTATGTGTTATTTTGCCTTGATATTTTTTTGGGGTAGAAAAAGGGTGTTACAGTACCAAAGTTAGCTTTGACTTTGGTCTATACATCTTTGATCAAGTTGTTAAGCACTCCACAACCAGTGCTATCAAGCTGCCCATTGCTTTCCCTTCCCTTATTTGTGAGATCATACTCAATCAATACCCTGGAATCCTGAATTCAAGTGATGTTGCCAGCAAAAGGGAACCTACACTGTCCCTTCACTTTAAACTATTTGAAGGAAGACATGTGCCAGATATGACTTTCACTTCTAATGAGAGGGCCAAGATCTCTAAAAGAGTGGTAATAGCAGAATTAAAGGAGACATGTAGGGAATTGGGAGAAACCATCAGGACAGCAACTGCACGAAAGATCAAGTTAGAATCATTTATTCAAAGTCTTGAAAGAGATACTGCTGATGGTGTAGCTATGTCAAGTGCAGATTCTGATGACTGTGACAAGGATGTCTCAACCGATGCTCATAACATTGGTTCCAGCTCTGAAGAGGAAGAAAGTTGATGAGCTGGTAGCCTATTGTGTGGCTCAAGCTGATGGTTGCTGAGTTGATGATGTGCTGCTGATGTGTTTTTGTTGGTTATTTGCTTAGAATTTTGTGTTTTTGTTGTAACTGCTTGAATTTGTGATGCTCTCCAGAGCAGTTTTTGTTATTAATGACCCCAAACATTAGTAATGTCACTCATTATGATCCATACTATTTTATTAGTTTGATCTTAATTTGTGGCTAAAAAGGGGGAGAAAGTGTTGTTAGATAACAACAGGTTGAAGACTTGCTTGTGCTGCTAGAGCAAGTGTGTGCTGCTGCTGATTTGTGTGATAACAGCTTATGCTGTTAATGTTGTGTGAGATCCTAATGAGTATAGGAATGTATGTTAGATTTATGTGTGTTCCTTGATGGAACCTAGTAGCTCTATAGCTGCTAGTGCTGTGTGTATCTGCAGGATGATTGCAAAATGTTGTGCATCTCTTCAGGGGGAGTAGCACAGGTTGTTCCACAACAGGTGTGCTTCAGGATGTCATCCTAAATGTCATAACATCCAGAGCAGGCTGGATGAATATGTGTAGCACGGGTTGTTCCACAGTAGGTGTGCTTCAGGATGTCATCCTGAATGTCATAACATCCAGAGCAGGCTGGATGAATATGTGTGACTGCAGGGTGTCTACAGGTTCTGTACAGCTGGTTTGAGATGCATCAGTTGAGGGGGAGTAACTTCTGATATGTTACTCGACAAAGTGTGACATATGTAGTGCTGACTAACAGATGGTTATGTGTGAACAGGTTGATCCT